>CACRXK020000602.1:0-74490 GCA_902702795.2 Paramuricea clavata
CATTCTTGATCAAATCCTTACAAATATGCTCCCTCTCTTTGACACTGTTAGCCATCTCCCCCCAATCGGACGCTCCGACCACCAATGTCTTCTAATCAAGCCCATTAAAAGACAGAAAACTCCGGTTACGTCAAAAAAAATTAGATTGATGAAACGAGCAAATTTAAATGACCTCTCCCTGAATATGGCTTCTGAAGATTGGACTGCTGTATATTCAGCACTGGATGTGGATGAGAAAGTATCAGCTTATAACTCCATTATAATCAAGATGCTTGACGAGTTCTTACCTGAAAAAACCATCAGAGTACATCACTCTGATAAACCGTGGATCACTGGTAATATTAAAATGCAAATCAAAGCTCGTCAGAAAGCCTTTTCTCGTGGTGATCAGCCAAGATACAAACAACTCTGCGAGAAAGTGGCAAATCTTATAGCTAAAGCTAAAGCCACCTACTATCGGTCCAAGGCCTCAGAATTTCGTACCTCGAATCAATCGAAGTGGTATAACTGTATCTACTCTTTAGTAAATGCCGAAAACACAACCCACACCCAATTTCCACACAGGCCCGAAAACCTAGACTTATCCGACTTAGCTGAAAAACTTCAGAAAGCCTTCACTAAACCATGGTCGGACCGTTACACGAATGTCGCCTTTGAAATACCTGAAGTGAACCACCCACATAAGAATAACAAACCACCTCTTCCTTCTATTGGCCAAGTTAAAGCAGTCTTAAAACATCTTAATCCAAGAAAAGCAACTGGCATTGATAAGGTTCCTGCATGGATGCTTATAATGTTCTTGTCGTTTCAAGCAAATAACATGCCCACAAAAACGTTGTTTTAACTCGTAACTTTAATAGAAAGTAAAAGAAAAGGTAAACAACGGTTCCGGGCAAACCGTAGATTTCTTACATCCTTTATATCATGCTATAAATCACATCTTAAAGTCTTCGTAAATATAAAATGTCTTCTTGTTCTGAGTAAATATTTCTAGACCTCGAGGACAGTCACGTGATCTAAAGTTCGCGACGCACACGCGCGCACGCCACGCGATAGCAGTTACATGGCTCCCCTAAATTTGCTAAAATTTACGCAATCATAAACATAACATAACACAACAGAATTTAAAGTAAAAATTTCGATACTTGAAAGGCTCCTCGTCGGGGATTCCCGGTCATTGTTCACATGGTACTAACAACACCAGTTTGTGGATTGGACGTTCTAGTGTTCTCAATGAGTTTGTCCTCTTTCCTTGGTTCGTGATCTTCCAATCTCCGACAGCAAGCTTCACTTTACGGACTAAACCGTCTTCTTCTTCGTCGGCCTTTACCACACGAGCTAACGACCAACGATTCCGAGGTGTATCATTATCTTTAATCACGACAACGTCATCAACCTTGAAATTTCTTCTTGGACGGAACCATTTTTGTCGTTCTTGTAAAGCATGCAAAAACTCTTTCCTCCACCGCGTCCAGAATTCATTGCTAAGGTGTTGCACTCGTTTCCAGTGCTTACGCAAGTACATATCCGCCGTTTGAAACACTCCAGGAGGTGGAAGAACTATCTTACTTTTCATCGTGAGGAGATTATTAGGCGTCAAGGGCTCTGGACAGTCAGGAGAACTTAAGTTGTCGACCGTGAGCGGGTGGCTGTTAACGATTGATTCGGCTTCGCACATAAACGTACGAAGAGATTCCTCATTTAGTTGATATCCATTCTTGTGAAGGATTGCATTTAAAACGTTACGGACAGTTCTAATCTGCCTCTCCCAAACTCCACCCATGTGACTGGCTTTGGGAGTATTGAATTTAAAGTCGAACCAGTCACAGTTCTCCTTCAGCAGCTCGGCTTTAATTCTTTCTTGGCTCATTTCTTCGAGACACTTTCGTAACTCCGCGCTTGCACCGACGAAATTAGTTCCACAATCGCATCTGAGTTGGCGAATGGGACCTCTTCTGCAGACAAAACGTCGATAGGCGTTTAAGAACGAGTCAGTTTCAAGGGTCTCTGAAACTTCCAGATGAATGGCTCGAGAAGACATGCACGTGAAAAGTACGCCGTATCTCTTCATTTCCTTCCTTCCTTGCTTTATATACCACGGTCCGAAGTAGTCCACGGCACTATATGTGAAAGGAGGAGAAGCTTCTAATCTTTCCTTTGGAAGGTCCGCCATTTTCTGATCCTTTACGGTAGCACGTAATCTCTGGCATGTTGCACATTTCTTGATGAGCTTCGCGACGACTGACTTTCCACCAATATCCAATATCCAGATGATCGGACTTCGTTCATTGTAATCCCCCGTCCTTGGTGTTCAACTCCTTCGTGAAGTTGTCGCACGACGAGCTCTGATAAGTACTCCTTCTTCGGTAGCACGATCGGATGTTTCGCTTTGTCATCGATGCTCGCACTTCTTATTCTTCCTCCCACCCTTATTAATCCATTCTCGTCGATGAAGGGATCTAGTCGCAATAAGGTACTTGATTTGGACACCACCCGTTTCTTTCTCTCGGATCTTGAGTGATTTTGATCTTCCTTTTCTTGTTTCAGCGAGCTCAGTTCCTTGCTAAAGGCTTGTTTCTGAACTAATTTCACGATATATTGCTCCGCTAACTCCATTTCTTCCACCGAAACGGGTATGTACTTCCGGTTGGACTGGACTTCTGGTTCTGCGTTGTTCGGCTTTTCTTTCTTTCGAACTCTCGCGAGAAGTAGTCGACAGTAACGCAGGCAAACAGCATAGGCTCTCTTTGCACGATGCAAGATGGAGAAGTATTCTAATCTTTCGACCATGCTCGGCATCTCCTTTGCAGACGTCGTTAGCACGGATGCCTTCTTTACTTCCACATCATCGGGTAGAAGTTTTGTTAAGTCGCTTGGCTGATGATATTCACTCCAGTCTTCGTGTTGCTCGTACAGAAACTCTGGACCGTTGATCCATGTGGCATTATTGATGAGCTCACTTGCCTTTAGACCACGAGAAGCACCATCTGCGGGGTTTAGCTTAGACTCGACATATTTCCATTGGTTTGGAGCAGTATGGTCTCTTATTTGCTGTACACGGTTGGCGACGAAAACGTGGAAGCGTCGCGCTTCATTATTGATATACCCCAATACCACCTGGCTATCGGTCCAATAAATCTCTTCGACTTTGTCGTAGTTCAGTTCGTTCAGCAGAGTGGCGCTGATCTTGACAGAAACGACGGCGGCGTTTAATTCTAATCTTGGTATTGAGACTTGCTTTAATGGTGTCACGCGAGACTTGGCCATAACTAGTGAACAGTGGATTTTGCCCATTTCGTTTGTCAACCGCAGATAAGAACATTGGCCGTAACCGTCGGTGCTGGCATCTGAGAAATGATGAAGTTCCACTCGTTTTAAATTTCCAAACTCGTCGGGCTTGAAGCAACGTGGCACTTTCATTTGCTCAAGGAGATGAATATCGGCTCTCCATCTTTCCCATTGGGCCTTTAACTTCTCAGGAATTGGGTCGTCCCAATCAGCGTTATCTTTACATAGCTGCTGTAGTATTCTCTTTCCAATCAACAACACAGGGGCAACGAACCCAAGGGGGTCGTAGATTGAGCTCACAGTTGCTAGCACACCACGGCGAGTAAATGGCCGATCTTTCAACGTAATACGGAATTGGAAGGCATCGTTTTCAACACACCATTCCACGCCTAGTACTCGCTCTATCGGGAGGACGTCGTGATCTAAATCCAACTTCTTCACCTCAGTAGCGCGATTCTCGATGTCAATGGATTCGATAACCTTTCTTTCGTTCGACAGGAATTTATGCAGGCGGAAACCTCCCTTTCGGCACATCTCGACACTGTTCTTAACAAGTGTGGTGGCTTCTTGGACTGACGGAGTAGACTTTAAACCGTCGTCTACGTAAAATTCGTTTCTGAGAAAGGTTGCTGCATCTGAACCAAACTCTTCTTCGTTATCTTCTGCAGTAGCTTTCAGTGCTAAGTTACAGCATCCAGGAGACGACGTCGCTCCGAACAGGTGGACCTTCATCCTGTATTCCTCTGGATCCTTAGAGATATCACCGTCCGTCCACCACAAGAATCGTAGGTAATCACGGTGTTCTTCATTAACTCTAACCTGATGAAACATAGACTCAATGTCACAAGTGAAGGCTACTTTCTCTTGACGGAAGCGACAGAGTACTCCAGTAAGCGTGTTCGTGAGGTCGGGACCCTGCAAGAGATGTCGGTTTAACGATTCACCTTGATATTCTGCAGAGCAATCGAAAACCACCCTGATCTTATTAGGTTTCCTTGGGTGATAAACGCCGTGATGAGGTATATACCACGCGTAACCTTTCTTTATCATATCGTCAATAAAGTCAGCGTAATCTTTCTTGTATTTAGCATCCTTGGTGAATCGTGTTTTCAGTCGACCCAGACGTGATTCCGCAAGGCTTCGGTTGAATGGTAACCCAATGTTTTTTTCTCGAAAGGGAAGTGGCATTTCGTAGTGGCCGTCGTCTGTGATGTGAATCGCTCCCTTTGTTTTTTCTAAGAATCTTCTATCTTCTTGTGATAAGGATTTCCCTTCTCCGTTCCTTTCGGAAAAGTCCTGTTCGAACATTCTTCGTACTGCATTGGGGTTTAACACTTCCTTGGTCGGCTTACGTGAAATGAAATTTAACTCTGGAGAATCTTGAGATGCAATATCTCGAGTTTGTATTCGATGACAGTTGGAGATGTCAGTGTTGTGATGCTTCTGACTCTGATTCGTTGCGCCAATCATACCCCATCCAAGTACTGTTCGGACAGCATACGGGTCTCGTGGGTTTCCAGGGATAACATCGCGTGGTTTAATGGCTTGCACACAGTTGTTTCCAATCAGCAGCCCGATGTCAAGGTCCTCACGATATGCAGGAATCTCTTTCGCAATTGGTCTTAGGTGGCTCCAATTTCTTGCCATGTCGGCGGTAGGAATTTGATCTCGTCGTGCTGGGATCTGCTCTCTTGAAAACGACTTTGGAAGAGGAATATCAACCGATTCGTCTTCTGGTGAAATAATCAATCCACTGATTTTCTGGGTCTTGATGTCTTGAACAGTGTGCATTGTTCCTAGTTCTATAACTGTTTCAGGACCATTAACTCCCAGTTCCTTGCAAACACCGTCTGTGATAAAGCAAGAATCGCTTTGATCATCCAATACTGCGTACTTCATCACTTTCTTACTCGGGATGTCTTTATGACATATCCACACGGGTATGATCAATGAACTCGTTGGAATATCTTGACAATTCTCGCTTACGTGGCTGACTTTAGCGCAATTATGTGTTACGTGGTCTGCTTCTTTCACCTTTTCTGCGTTAGGGTTGGGCTTAGATTCGAAATGAAGAACGGTCGCGTGAGGTTTCTTGCAAGTACGACACTTGATATCTCCTTTGCACTGTCTTGCCATGTGACCTTGTTGTAGGCATGAGAAGCAAAGTCCCTTTGATTTGGCAAACTCGGTTCTTTCTTTGACCTTCTTCTTTAGGAATTCATCACAGACTTCAAGCTTGTGCTGTTTGTCGCACAGGGGACAAACATCCTGTCCTTTCTTAACAGTACCGTAACCGTGACTTTGCTCTGAGTGTTTGTATGTAGAGAAGGAACCGTACTTCCTTTTCTTATCGAATTTCTTATCGTCTTGCTTCGCATCTTTCTGGATTTCTCTCCTCTTGGATATCAGGGCTTCATGGGAGAAGACGGGATGAGTTGCGTCGGCCGCGGCTTCTTGCACGAACTCTACCAGATCATTGAAAGTGTATTCTCCATTTTTGGCTTCGACTTTCTTTGCACTTTGTGACCATTTGTTACTGTAATGGGATGGCAGTCTTGCCACCAACTCTTGTATTGCTGAGAAAGTATCGAATTCTCTGAGATATTTAACTGTTTTCATTGTTTCTTGAGTTGAAACCAAAAAATCACTTAACTCTTGGAGCTCGGCACCTTTACTGCAGATTGGCCAGGATTTTAGACGTTCATGATATGCCTCGTAGATCTTATATGGGTCACCAAAACGATCTTGAAGTATCTTTCTAGCTCGCTTGTAGGCATCTTCGGTTTGAAGACCCAACAACCCGTTTATCATCTTCTGCGCGGATCCTGAAGTGTATTCTCCGAGGTAATACAGTTTGTGGCCTGGCTTCACAGCTTCTTCTTCAATTAAGGCATCAAATGCAGAGACCCATTTAGGGAACTCAATGATGTTCCCACTAAATACTGGTGGTTTAGGGGCAGGAAGTGACATTCTCTTCATCAGTTCTATTTGCTGTCTTTGAATCTCTACACCGTCTCTTTGAATCTGTTCCATAATATTAGTGGAATGAGGGGCAGGTTGGGTTAGCTGAGATGCGGACATAGATGTGGGTTGAAATGCAGGGATTTTTGGGTCTAACTGTGTGGCAACACTACCAACGTTTGTATTTTCATTAGTATTAACTTGACTTGTTTGACCAATCCTTGGATCTTGATAACTAGTACTCGGCTGTATAGTATTTGGATTGACTGGTAACAATTCTTGATTGGTTGGTTGTTTGAGATTGGTTGAGGGTGTGTAGGGTAGGAGTGTACTTGAGTAATTTTTGCCAAGTGGAGGTGTACTTGGGTGATTGTGGATATGTGTGGATATACTTGGGTGATCATGGATAGGTGGGGATATGCTTGGGTGATCGTGGTTGGGTGGGGGTATACTTGGGTGATCGTGGATAGGTGGGGATATACTTGGGATGATTGTGGATATGTGGGGATATACTTGGGTGATTGTGGATAGGTGGGGGTATACTTGGGTAATCGTGGATAGGTGGGGATATACTTGGGCAATCGTGGTTAGGTGGGGATATACTTGGGTAATCGTGGATAGGTGGGGGTATACTTGGGTGATCATGGATAGGTGGGGATATACCTTGATAATTATGGGTATGTGTGGGTGTACTCGGGTGATCATGGTTAGATGGGGGTATACTTGGGTGATCGTGGATAGGTGGGGGTATACTTGGGTGATCGTGGATAGGTGGGGGTATACTTGGGTGATCGTGGATAGGTGGGGATATACTTGGGTGATTGTGGATAGGTGGGGGTATACTAGGATAATTGTTGCTAGATAACTTTGTGTCTTCTACAAGTGTATCATGTATTGCTACAACAGCATTAATCTCACCTTGTAGCCTTTCTTGCTCTCCTTGTCGTTCCAACTCTCTTTGAAGAAGTTGTAATTCTTCTTTCTTTCTCTTCAATTCTTGCTGCCTTATCAGGCTAGTCATCCTTTGCTTAAGTCCTGCGGCATTTGCTGCAGCTTGTCTCGATGATATTGAAGAGACTTTGGATAATTTAGAGATAGAGCTCTTTGTACTAGATTTGTGAGATCTCTGTGTCAGCATTTCAAATCTTTCTTGTGTTAAATCATTAATTTTTGTCTTAACATCTGCACAACAGTCCAGGTAATTATCACAAATACGATCAAAATATTCATGGTCTTCGTTAGGAAATTCATTATCCGAATTAAGCATTAATAAATCAGATATTTCGTTATGAAAGCGTTTTAGATTATCCATATCCATGTTCAAGCCATCCTTGCTGGCTGTTAATTTCACTATGTCAGTACATTGTTCTAGCAATAATTGGTCTATACGACTAATTCTGGCTTTCACAGCCTCACCTGCACGATTTCGTTTCTTTCTGAGGTTCTCCAGGCTCGCCGAGACAGCCTTTCTTGTTCGAGGTCGAGCTTGTTGTCCTTGTGACTCCAAACTACCTACACTCCATTGGTCCTCTTGTTTGTCTGCGACACAGACATCTTGTTCGGGTATCAGACTTGTTCCTAACCCGTCTTTTAATTCCAATGGAGCTTCGTCCTCTACCAGTTGTGTTTCTGGTTCATTGCTTTGTGTCTTTGAAGCCATTTTCTTATATTTCAGTCGAAATTTCGCTTGGGTTCTTTCTCAGTTTTCAAAATAACACATATTTTGAAAGTCCCTTCGTTGTTTACTATAATGTTCTTGTCGTTTCACGCAAATAACATGCCCACAAAAACGTTGTTTTAACTCGTAACTTTAATAGAAAGTAAAAGAAAAGGTAAACAACGGTTCCGGGCAAACCGTAGATTTCTTACATCCTTTATATCATGCTATAAATCACATTTTAAAGTCTTCGTAAATATAAAATGTCTTCTTGTTCTAAGTAAATATTTCTAGACCTCGAGGACAGTCACGTGATCTAAAGTTCGCGACGCACACGCGCGCACGCCACGCGATAGCAGTTACAATGCTCAAACAATACCACGAAGACCTAGCTCCTGTGGTTTATGACATTGTGTGCTGTAGTATAAGTCAATGTTGTTATCCATCACTCTACAAACATGCCCTAATTTCCCCTGTTCCTAAAGTGCAACCACCGAGAGACATTAACAATGATTTCCGCCAGATATCAGTCTTACCCCATCTTGCCAAGATCCTGGAAAAGATGCAGCTTCAGTTAAATATTGAAGATCTGAAAATTAAGAATAACCAGCACGCGTTTACTCAACATCGAAGCACAGTCTCTGCGTTAATATCAACTACCCAAACCTGGTTTAATGCCACTGATTGTTCAAAAACAGGCAAAATGGGGGTTCATGCGGCCTTCATTGACTTTCGTAAGGCCTTCCACCTTGTGGATCACAATATTCTTTTGAACAAATTAGCAGCTATGAACATAAATAAACCCTTCTGGTTATGGATTAAAAGTTTCCTTTCCGGAAGAGTTCAACAAGTAAATCTCAATGGTACCTTATCATCCATTGCAACATGCCCGGCCGGAGTCCCGCAAGGCTCTGTAATATCTCCCATTCTTTTTAATACCTACATTGATGATTTGGAGGACGCCTTACCAGAACAACTAAAAGTCAGTACGAATAAGTATGCAGATGACTGCACACAACACCAAATAGTGAGCGTAGATTCTAATAGTAATTTACAACAATCTATCAATGAAGTAAGTATGAGTAGTGTCGAGTATGCATCACCTGTCTGGGCGGGACTCCCTAATTACCTGCGAGATGAAATAGAGCGGGTTCAATCCAGGAGCTTAAGAATCCTTGGCCTGGAAAAAGATTACCTACCACCGTTGAACGAAAGAAGGGAAGAGGCAACTAGTCGAGAAGTTGATAGGATTATGAACGATCCAAACCATCCCTGTCGCAGTGTTTTGCCAAAATTAATTAACAATCGGTACAATTTAAGGAACATTGACCGGAATCGCAATATATCATTCTTCTCAGGAACTGAAAGGCATAAACATTCTTTTTCAGGAAGAGCTTGTAAATATGTATAAATAGTTTTAACTTATTGCAAGAACTTATTAGTTTAAAGAACTTATTAGTTTTAACTTCTTAGTTAGTTTTCTAAATTATCTTACAACAATTTGTAATATAAAGACGTATCCACAGCATATATACTTTCTTAAACAAGTAATTGTAAGTCCATTGTACTTTTTTATCTTAAGATGGATGAATAAAGCTATTATTATATTATTATAATATATATATATATATATATATATATATATATATATATATATATATATATATATATATATAATTACAATCAGGAAAACCTCAATTAGATGCACTATAACACCTCGTATTCCGTCAAAAAATACCACACTTGCGTACAATCGCCGGAGTTCATATGGTCTATATTCAACAAATTAAGGTTATGTCTTATGTTATAAGACAATAAGCCACTTTGACTCCTCCTCTACACTAATAATCAAGTTCTATAGTATTGATGATCGATTTCATGTATGGGTGCATTGTATGTTTGAATTTCGTCGAAAAAGCGCTAGATTAACGCACTGCCGCTGCAAGATTGCCAGTTGAAAAACCACGTGCTATATATATAACTCACATAGTATGAGCCTCATTAACCACGTGCTATATAAGCTTAATTCGTTGAATATAGACTATATGAACTCGGCAATTGTTTGCAAGCGTGGTATTTTTTGACGGAATACGAGGTGTTATAGTGCATCTAATTGAGGTTTTCCTGATTGCAAGATATATATACAGTATGTGGTTTCTTTAGTTGCCTCCCGCCTGGTCATCTTGCTACACACTTGATTTTAGCTCTCATCATAAACCGACAATATTATTTAGATGCGCGCACAGCGTTCACACTATTATGTAATATGTATTGGCATCAAGATGGACATATTAAATTCTACGACGTATTGTATATACTGATAATATATTACCAAGATCTGCTAGTTCGACTCACCAAGTATTAAATTATCGCATGCAGAACAATATGTTGCATAAGTATAATAATAATATCTTGATAATAACATATTTTGCGGTTATATGATAAGATTCCAAGATTCCAGGATTCCAAGATTCCAAGATTCCAGATTCCATGTTTTACAGCTTACCGTTTTGCGAAGCGTTTGTGGTTGAATTTCACATTAAATTGAAGAGTATATTACGCATGATAGCGTTTAATAACATACCTAACATATATATTAATTTTTGGAAAATTGATAATTTTGTGATTAAAAATGACGTTTTTAGGGATTTTTCAATTTTAAAAACATTCTTAATAAAATTATCGTGTTACCATGGCAACTACTTCAAATACTTCATGTTCGGAAAATATAATAGTTTGCCAGCAAGGCGAGGGGTCTCTGCGTGCATGTATTTTCTAATATACAGAATAACTAGGCAGTATGATCCCGAAATATATTTTAGCCGTCTTGACCTGGTAGGTCAGTTGGTAGAGCATCGGACAAAAAATTTTCCAACCGTGGTATTATACAGGGCTTCTGGGCTTCAGGCTCTGGGCACGATGTTGAATTTGTTTTTAATACGAATTAACATCAGGACTGTTTAAGAAAAAGTGTTCATGATCAGTTGAACGAAATGACTTGGGCAAGATAAATTGTTGACCAACGTATTTATTTTTATTATATATGTCCTAGTTCAATCTTGGCTCACACCAGCACAAGGGCATAACGAATGAAATCAACCAACGAGGCAACACCCTGCATCAAAAGACTTTTTCCTTTTGCGGTTGGATAGTCAGCGAAAACATCCATGGTTTGGGCTGGACAGGTAACATCATGAATTGTGGGATGTTTAGTGTGATAATTAATTTTATGCGAAATACACGGACAAACATTTACTCACCGTTGCACTTTCAATGACTTGATAGAACGTCCATTCTCCATTTTCTGTATCTATATCTCGCGTTTTATTGCTGATTTGACAATTTGGTGCATGGTTGTATGATTTTGCTCTGTAGTTGTAACCAACGCATGATCGTTTTTGAACACATTTCAAGGAACATTCGACTTTGGAATGGACAATGTAACTGGCTATAATATCGTCAGGTGCCAATGAGTCGCCTAATTATAAATTTTTAAAAAATAATCTGTAAATGCATTAAACTTTTACCTAGAACGAACTGCAAGAATTGACCTGAAATTGACTTTCTTACATTTCTGCGCAAATTAAATAATGTGAAAAGCGGCTTTTCAAAGTTGTGACATGACCATAAACACACAAATCTAGAGTTAAAGTTGCATTTCGCGGTGCGTGTACTCTCAAACTTGGGAGAGGCAGCACCCCAAAAATGGCGAATAAAATCCAGAGTGAGAAAGTGATAGTTTCAGATTCGTACAAATTCGATGGCAAATTTGGGAGGAAAATTGTTAGCAGACAGTGTTGCGTATCTTGCAAGAATCTATAAAGCTCTATATGTGACTATATGTCTCTCAATGAATTAAGTTGTCAAGATGTTGTCAAGCATTCTGAAGTCAATATTTGACACTGTCAAAAGGTGATTGATTAACACATTTAGATTTTTCTCCACAATGCAAAAAAAGCAGTTTCAGAGACCCCAAATTTTCCCCCAGAGAAAACGGAACTCTTAGAATTTGAATCACAAATTCGGACTCACAAAGTGCCCCCAATAAAATCCTGGGGGCATCACTGTTCAATTCCAAGGAAAATGGCCAGTCCGAACTCGAGTATTTCAAAACATCAGCTGGCGAGGTATACGCGTGTAGCTAATTAATTTAATGTCATAAATTAATACTTGGCAGCTCAATATATATATATTAATCATTTATATTATGTAAAAAATGATTTCTTAATTATAGGCCGCGGTATACATAGTGAGAAAGCTATATAGTGCATGCAGAAAGAAGAAACAACGTTTAATATAAAATTTAGTAAAGAAAATTGAAATAACTTAATTGACAAAAAAATTAATAAAAAGTGTGTATACATAGCCGATTTTTCATTCAGCCTGCTTTCTATAGTTACGCATTTTACCATTCGTATACGAGTATAATATGCACGGAAAACTGTTTGAAATCCTTTAGCTAAATGTTATAATTACTTACGAAATAATTAAATGAATAAATTAAAGCTCAGCATTTAGCTAGTTTTGTGTATGATTTAACGTGTGTTTGTTGAGGTAATTAAAACTTATATATATTTCAGAAGTATTAAAAATTTTCCGTGTGTATATACGTGCGCGTATAAAAAAATTTAAAAACCCGCTTATAATTGGAAACCATCCTTAAAAGCAAGCTAGAATTGTGGAGTTGGGTAAAACTGAAGCCGCAAGTTCATGTTTTTTATCCTTGTCTTGATCTAGGTCATTATGCTTTAGTTCAGTTCTTGCAATTTCGTTGTGAGTTATTCTTCCATGTATGCGTCCATATACCCGCGGTGCAATACATTTTGATATTGTTTCAAAGCAATATATAAAATATGCTTACCCTGATCATTTATTCTCTTGAAATACCTTTGATTTTCTAAAGTGGAATCAAAGCAGCAACTGCGGTTTGGAATTGTGAAGAAGAAAACCAAAATTTTCAGCAACATTAAAGGCCGCATTATCATGATGGAATTCATCGTTACTACTAGCGCTCACATCAATGAAAGGGAGTTATATATTATAATCAAGCAATATCGCAGCTGCAATACGCTTATGTTGAACTTACATGCAGACAGTATATAATTATATAGGATTTGACATCAGCTGCAATCGAATGAGCACTAAAATCGTTTGCTCAATATAATTTATGAGTATATAATAACGTGACTTGTGAATGATTAATGCATGATTAAATATGATTGAACAATTATATACTCATATACCTAAATTGATATACCTCTTACTATAGTCGCGCTAATGACTTTAAATTAATTAAGGTCAAGCCTGGTCTGCATAATACTTGCATGCGTTATGCCACAGGCGGCCCAATCTTGCAAGGGTCAGTATAGTAATGTATATTATAGAAAAGTATGTCAAAAAATATACATTTTAAAACAAAATTTACTTTACTTTATTCCTCTTTTGTTGGACTAATATTTTCCAAGATTTTGCACTCGATGGTTGCGGCCGCTACTAGTATAGATAATACATGATAAAGGCGTCTTGTTTTCACTTAAATATTAGGGAGCTTTAGCAGCGACAACGAGTACGACAACGAGTACGAGATTGAACGAGATTTGCTCGCGTGCGAGGAAATCACTGTATATAGTCGTTCTCGCTTCCGTTCAAATGTTGCTTTTATAGTAGTAGACAAACAACGAAAGAAAAAGTTCATATATCTAATATATATATAAAAAGTTCATACTAAATCTCCTGCGGCCAAAATCCCCTACAAAATGTGCAAATAAGTCATAACATTAAAAACAAGCCAGATATTTAATACTAATAGATTATTTGCGCCGGATAAACGCTACAAATTATTTTTGAAAAACAAAAAAAGCCAGCTTTCTTTGTTTTTTTGAAAAGTCGTAGTGAGGACTACGATATTTATCCACAATTTCGTACTCAGATGGGCGACGGCTATGACTTTTTCGCGTCAGTTCGGGATGGCGTAAGCATACAGCGTGCGTTTCGCTTGACAAATCACGTGCTCGTAGTCGTACTTGCCGCTAAAACTCCTTATTATCCCCGATCCAACGGCGCGGGGAGCTGTTCCGAGCGTAAAGCCTGCTTTCCACCAGGCGCTATTTACCGCGCGGAGCGGAATTTTTCTTTGTCTATTCTAATTAGTTCCACCCGAGAAATCACAAGAGAAAGAAAAATTCCGCTCCGCGCGCAAAATTCCGCCTGATGGAAAACCGGCTTAAGCCCGGGGTTGAGAGTACTATATAGCGGAGTGTGACGTTCATCAAACATCGCGGGCGTCTGGCTATGATCCAACAGTGGACCTCCCACTGATCTCAAAAGTATGGTGATTTGTCATGGAAATGGCGAACATTGAATGGTCAAATTTAAATTTCGCTTTACGATGACTGAATACGACATCATAATAACAGACTCCGTTTGAAAATATATCTGCTTTTTAAAAAATGTTGCAAGTTTGCTAACTTTTTTAGACGGGTACTTATGAGATATTTAAAAAAATAGGGAGCTTAAGATACACCAAATCTACGACGCGGACGTGACGAAAAACTTCCGCTATTATCACAGGTTCACTTCACGGGTAAAAACTATGGACTGTTGTTTGTAAACAAAGCCAGGGACACGAGAGAAACAAAGTAAAACTAGTCTTCCATTATTAGCCACTGTTTTTTAATCGCGTTTGCGTCGCAGATTTGGTGCATCTTAAGCTCCCTAATAAAACAAATAAACTAGAAAATACATGCATGCAGAAACCCTCGCCTTGCTGACAAAACTATTATATTTTCCGAACATGAAGTATCTAGAGCAGTTGTCATGGTAGTTGTCATGGTAACACGATAATTTTTTAAGGATATTCTTACAAATCTCCTAAAAATATCACTTTTAATTACAAAATTATCAATTTCCCAACATATATATGTTAGGTATGTTATTATACGTAATATAGGCTTCAATTTAAGATAAAATTCAACCACAAACGCTTCGCAAAACGTTTTAAAGTGTTCTTTATAAAACTAAACAGCAATTTATAATTAAATGGCTTTATCGATAAGGCCACTACAAGTTAATCTTTAGTTTCTGGTCCGCCGCCCGCGTCCTTTCTCCGTAAAGTATTATTTCAGGACTATTTTGTCATTTACGATTAATTTCTAGTTCTTGAAAATTTTCGCGAAGGATTTAACTTATAGAACGATAAATATTCAATTTACACTAAAAAGACCTAGCAAAATGTAGTATTGAATGGTAAAAACAGCTGCCTTATCGAGAAAACTAAAGATTAACTTGTAGTGGCCTAAACTTTGAGTTTGCAATAAAATGATTTCAAATTCTCGCTTGCAAATAACTTTGCTTTCTTTTTTATTTAAAAAATTCAATATAATAAAAAAGGGAATCAATATTAAATATACACTGAAGTTATAATGCTGTCTTGTTTTATAGTTATTTCATATACGCAAAGGCTGTCGGGTTTTAAATCCATTATAAAATCAATATTTAAAACAAACTTACCTTCGTTAACGTCGGCTCCCTTCTTTTAGCCGATTCTTTCGCCCTTTCTTTATGAGAAAACTTTTGAAATTTACAAAATCTTGCAAAAATGCGAGCAAAAAATTCATCAATCATCAAATCAAGAAATGTTTGCTATTTCGCTGTCGTCATGCAGTCGTTATAATGCAAACTTTAAATTGGACCAATCAGTGTCCGCTATTCATGACAGTCCGCTATATATTTGAGATCAGTGAGGATGACCACCCACGGTTGGTCACCCACGCCCGCGATATTTGATGAACTTTAGACTCCGCTAATGCTTTCGTTTCCCCGGGTGTAAACAGCCGGGGGGAATTAGTACCCTTGCACAGCGCTTCGCGCCTTTGGCTCGGGGAATATTGAACCAAACGAAAACCAGCAAGAAGGCGGGGGGGGGGGGAAGCAAATACGTTGACACACAATAGACTACACAGAAGTCCGACTTCTTGGTTTTCCTATGATTTTCTAATGATTTTGGCGTAACCGTAATTCGGCTTCAAAACGCTGACACCATGGGCCTAGCAAGTGCGCGTTTGAGAGGTACTCACCCCCTGAATATATTCAAAATGGCGCACGTCCAGGGGGGTAATGCGGGCCCCAGCGTTTCCACTTGGAAGGAAATTTCCTCCAGAAGGAAATTTGGGCCTTTGGAAGGAAATTTGGAAGGAAATAGCATTTGGAAGGAAATTGGGAGGAAATATTGTTATAAGGAGGGAAATGAGAAGGAAATTCTATTTTATCTCATACAATTTTGTGCAAAAGAAGACTCTGAAAATGCCATTTCCAACGATCTAGAGACTCCATATTTTCAAAATTTTCAAAATTTTCAACCGTATTGGGTTGTGGGCCCCCAAAGCGAGATCTCCCTTTTTTTCCCCAAAGTTGGCATCTAGCTAGTATGTATCTAAGACAGGACCCCAGAATCGCTATGTTGAAATAACAACCAAACCTCGTGCCCAGGGTATTATTTCTCGGACTCTACGTGGCGTAGGCAGGAAAGATCCTAGGGGTTTCTTGTGTGTGTGTGTGTGTGTGTGTGTGTGTGTGTGTGTCCAGTAGGAGAGATGCAAGAAACAGTTATGGAATCTCTTTTCGCACCCACAGCAAGTAGCCCCCAATTATTATGCTTTTTGTCCCCCCGGGGCGAAGACCTTCTGTATGTCTTTATTCTGTGACGCCGACGAGACTGAAAAATATTATTCAGAAACCCAAAAATTGTCAATGAGACGTGCAGCCAAACAGTTTATTTGATTGAATAGATTGCTGCAACTCGTAAAATCTCGTCGTCACGTTGCCATTTTGTATTTTTCTCATGTATAGTGTCCTGTGACGTAAGTAGTAACGACAGGAACACTGAGGACATTAATGATGCTTGGGGGGTATTATGGGTACTGAGTAGTTCTAGTTTGCATGTTGTTTAAAAAAGCAGAGTGAGAATATATGAACGATATTGTGCGTGTTTTATACATTATAACTGGCGACGAGGATAAAAGAATCTCATGGCAAAAGTTTTAGATTTGCCTGCTGTACCACCATTCTCTGTATCGCATCACAGAACCCTTGCTCAACGATGGGAAAAGTGGACAAAGTCTCTCGATTATTATCTCCGTGCGTCTGGAGTAACTGATCAGAAACAAAAACGTGCTGTTTTACTACCCCTTGCTGGCCCTGATGTACAAGAAATCTTTGAAACCCTGCCTAACACTGGCGATGATTATAAGACTGCCCTCGAGAAACTTAATGAGTATTTTCAACCGAAAAGAAATATCCCATTCGAGCGCCATGTTTTTCGGCAAGCTTCCCAACAGCCTGACGAATCAATGGACGTATAATTTGTCACTCGATTACGTACTTTGAACAAAACATGTGTTTTTGGTGAACAAACAGAGGAAGCTATTCGTGATCAAGCAATTGATAAATGTGTTTCAAAAGAACTTCGCCGTCGTTTACTTCGCGAACCTAACATCGACCTCTCGAAGCTATTGACAATTTCCCGCGCATTTGAACAGTCTCATTTTCAAGCTTAAGAAATGGAACAGCCCTTTACGCAACCTAGCGATTCTGGTGTAACCAATTGATTCTGGTGCAACCGTAAACATTGCGGATATTGACACATATTATAAGTTACGTACACTTAGAAAAGTTGAAATTATGCCCTCTAACATTCGGTTGTTTACATATGGTTCAACAATTCCATTGAACATCTTGGGGACAATAACTGTCAAAGTTGAACGCAATGGAAAGCAAATTCTTGCCCAGTTTGTAGTAGTCAACAACCGAGGAACAGGGTGCCTTTTGGGTCATAAATCTGCTACAGAACTAGACCTTCTGCATGTTGCCAACTCAGTTTCCATACAGTCTGAAGACATTTCTTCAAAAATTTCTGCTAAATTTCCCAAAGTCTTTGAAGGTGTGGGCAAACTAAACGATTTTCAACAAACTATCCATGTTGATCCCAAAATTCATCCTGTTGCCCAAGCACCCCGCCGTGTCCCATTTCATGTTCGCCGCAAAGTAGAAGCCAAACTAGACGAGCTACAGCGCTTAGACATCATTGAGCCAGTCACTGGGCCAACACCATGGGTGTCCCCCTTGGTTGTAGTGCCCAAGCCAAATGGGGAGGTCCGTATCTGTGTAGATATGCGTCAAGTCAACACAGCAGTTATCAGAGAAAGGTACCCAATTCCCACCGTAGAGGAGACTTTACAGGATTTAACTGCTGCATGTGTCTTCTCAAAACTCGACTTAAGATGGGGGTACCATCAGATTGAACTTGACGAACAATCAAGGCATTATACAACATTTGCTACACACACCGGTCTCTATCGCTACAAGCGCCTTATGTTTGGTGTTTCTGCGGCACCAGAAATATACCAACATGTGATTCAACAATCTCTCCAAGGGTGCCCTGGATGCGAAACATCTCGGATGACATAATTGTTTTTGGGAAAACCAAACAGGAACATGATCATAACCTTAACACTGTCTTAGCAACACTCCAAGAGTGTGGTCTGACTCTCAATAGAGACAAATGCAAATTTAGTGTTTCTGAAGTCACATTTTTTGGGTATACCATTTAGGCAAATGGTATACGACCCACCGATGAGACTGTGACTGCCATTCGAAATGCCCCAAAGCCATCCAATGACTCAGAGGTCAGAAGTTTCTTGGGTCTTGTGAACTACTGCAGCCGGTTTATCCAAATTTCTCCACCGTAGCAGCCCCACTACGACAGCTCACACACAAAGGTGTACCAATTACATGGACCAAACTCCACCAAAATGCATTCGAATCCTTGCAGAAAACTCTTACTAGCAATTCCGTCATGGTACATTTTGAACCCAGTGCCCCCACTCAGCTTCGTGTTGACGCCAGTCCATTTGGCCTGGGGGCTATATTAACCCAAACTCATGGCGATGAAACCAGACCAGTAGCCTATGCAAGTCGCACTCTTACAGCCGTTGAGAGGCGTTATTCTCAGACTGAGCGTGAGGCCTTGGCGGTTGTCTGGGGATGTGAACGGTTCCACCTCTATCTATATGGGACAACCTTTGACATCTATACAGATCACAAGCCTCTTGAAATTATCTACAGTCCGACGTCAAAACCCCCTGCGCGCATTGAACGGTGGGGCCTTCGCCTGCAACCGTATAAATTTTGCGTTAAGTGTTCACCTGGAATTGGTAATCCTGCGGATGTACTTTCTCGTTTGCCACTTCCCAATGCAACAACCACTACACGCAACACGGCTGAAGAATATGTCCAGTTTGTCGCTCAGTATGCAGCTCCCAAGGCCCTGTCTCTTAGTTCAATAAAAGAAGCTACCAACCAAGATCCAGTTCTTCAATTTCTTCGCGAGTGTATCATGAAGAACAATTGGCCCAAGGTTAGTATGACACGTCCATATTATGGTATCAGACACGAACTGACTGTTATTGATGACATTATCCTTCGCGGGTCCCGTATCTTGATGCCAACGTCTCTCCGAGAACGAACTTTGAAACTAGTCCACGAAGGGCATCAGGGCATCGTGAAGACAAAACGACTGCTAAGAAAAAAGGTCTGGTGGCCTGGCATTGACCAAGCCATAGAACAGCTAATTCGTACGTGCATTGCATGCCAAGCCCAAGGTCCAGTATCCACACCACCGCCCCTTCACATGACGACTATGCCAAGTCGGCCATGGCAAATTCTACATGCCGATCTGTGCGGGCCGTTTCCCAGTGGAGAAAGTCTTCTCGTCATGGTAGATACCTGCTCCCGTTGGCCAGAAGTATATGTTATGAAGAGTACTACGTCCACAGCTATCATAAAATGCATGAAGACCACATTTGCAACCCATGAAATCCCGCACGAAATTGTTACTGACAATGGACCACAATTCACCTCCGCTGAGTTTGGTACATACCTTTCCAATTGTGGTATTGTACACCGTAAAGTCACACCTTATTGGCCCCAGGCAAACTCCGAAGTAGAACGTTTTAACCGAACTGTAGAAAAAGCAATACGTGCAGCGAACGTCGAAGGGAAAAATTGGAAAGAAGAACTTGATGTTTTCCTACTGAATTATCGTTCAACTCCCCACTGTACAACGGGGAAACCACCTGCCATTCTCCTTTTTGGCCGTAACATTAGAAATAAAATACCCGTGCCACCAGCATCGACACCAGCTGATGACATACCAGTAACAGTTCGTCAACATGATCGCGAAAGAAAAGAGAAAATAAAGTCTTACGCTGATGACCACAACCGAGCTTCATCGTCCGACGTGAAAAAGGAAGATACGGTGCTTCTCCATCAACCTTGGCAAACAAAATTGTCGACGACCTATGATCCGAAGCCGTACATTGTCGAAGAAAAGAAAGGGCCCAGTGTGCTACTGAAACGACCCTTTGAACGACAGATTATGAGAAATGAAAGTATGATACGTAAGATTCCTGATGGAAAAGACTTCGCGGATGCTAAGAAAAGAGGACTCCAAAATTGCGGACAACAGGTCAGCGAAGAGAAGAAACATGAAAAGCAGAACGAGGTCAGTATAAGACCAAAACGGGCTAGACAGCCACCGGACTATTACGGACAGAGCTGATTGAACTTAACAATAATATTCGTTTATATTAACTGATTTCTTTATATTTAATAGTCCAATAAGACTGGTTGTGTTTTGTAAATATTAGACAAGTGCATTGACACTAACTCCAGGTAAAAGGAGGGATATAGTGTCCTGTGACGTAAGTAGTAACGACAAGAACACTGAGGACATTAATGATGCTTGGAGGGTATTATGGGTACTGAGTAGTTCTAGTTTGCACGTTGTTTAGAAAAGCAGAGTGAGATTATATGAACGATATTGTGCGTGTTTTATACACTATATCATGGACAATGGTCAAAGGTATATATGCTGCCAGATTCGATCAAGTAGCGATAATTCGAAATTTAATAGTGACATTCAATGAAACAGCCGTTGGCCTTGGGGACGAGTCGGCAGAGACGAAATCAACAAGAGTGGTTTGATCTCACGGAGGCAGGCTTGATATTGTAAGTATTCCACTTGTTCACCCAGGAGTAATTGATTAACCATGTTAAAGTGCTTGTGCATGTAACCAAATAGGAATCACTCGTGGTCATTCGTGGTCACTCGTGGTCACTCGTGGTCATTCGTGGTCACTCGTGGTCACCCGGGGTCATCCGTGGTCACTCGTGGTCATTCGTGGTCACTCGTGTGTACTTTTCGACAAGACCGGCATACACTGGACAGTATACATGTGATAAAACCCTGTCTAGACGGCCTGGCGTCAAGGATAATGATTGGATAATATTTTTAGAATACGATGCATTAAGCCATTATACATTTTTTGTATTCTTTATCCGAACCAGGAATCGCTAACAAATTCACCAGAGGTTTTTCCTTTTTCTTCGCGCGTTTACTCGCATTTCGCGTTCGTCAAACCTAAAAAAACCTCTGGGCCAGGGTAAGGCTGAACTGTATTCAGGTGGAAATTTGCACGATAAGTATTCATTGAGAAAGAAAAAAGTGATAATTATGTGCATACTTTCAAAAAGTTAATGGTGTCCGGTCGTATATGGGCGTTTCTAAATGCAACCCTATTTTATGTACGCTATAGCTGTTACATACAGCTGGTGTGTATAAAAATAGCTGAACAGATTTGAAATTGCTCTTATTTTCGCAGAACAGCTACTAGTATCCAGTTTTTGATATATATAGCTTCTTTGATACTTATAATGCAGAAAATTGGAAAAAATTCCAGGGGAGTGTCTCATTCAACAAACTAAAAATGGTTTACGCACGACTTTGAAAAACTTTAATCGTATTTTAAGTTATAGGTGAACAATGTGTTGGGTGTTTAATTGCTGCACGAAATTCAGACAATATGCCTCAGTTTAAGCCCTTTAACTATTCACGCAAACATACATTTTTTTCCTAAAAAGCCTCTTGGTGCTTAATTAACGCCTTTGCCTAATTTGCATATAACATCAATATGCAAATTAGGCAAAGGCATTAATTAAGCATGTAAAAAGCTGATTTTTAAGGAAAAATGAATAGTTAAAGGCTTAGACTATTGTTAAATTAATATCTGAAATTTTGTACAGTAACTAAAAATCCAACAAAGGGTCCATCCATTAATTAACTCAAAATACGATTAAAGCTTTTAAATTTCGTGCGGAAGTCATTTTTATTTTGTTGGAAAAGAAACACCCCCTGGTTTACAAAATTTGAGTTCTAGTATTTTTTCATTATTCTAGATTATGGGTACTCAAGGAATCTATATATAACAAAAACTTGATACCACGAGCTGTTTTTCGAAATTGAGAGCAATTTCAAATCTGCTCAGTTGTTTTTTATACACCCTGTATAAGAGTAATAACTGCACCAAAAGCACGAAAATGTGAAAAGTTAATTAATTTATTTGTTGATATTATAAACTGATATTTTCGTGAATTAAACAATGGATTCATATTGACTGTTCAGCATGAGCTCGATCTTTGAATTTACTACATGAGTAAAATTGTTAAACACATCAATTAATACAATAAATTCGCGACACATGTTGAGCTCTAACCGTAACTCTAAACCCTAACCCTAGTGTAATCTTAATCTAACCCTAGTCTAATCTTAATTTGACACTAATCTGAGCTTGATGTCTTTTTTAATAATCGTATAGAACTTTGCGTTTCACTCGTGTAAGTTTTGCTAATTTATTTATTCAAAAAAAGTTTAAAAAGTTAAAAAAGAAAAAAAAAGAAAAAAACAACTTTATAAAGTTACATTTTGAAAATGGCGTTAAAAAAAGTTAGATTAGGGTTAGGGATTATGGACAATGGTGTAGTGGAGGGGGAGGGGGGGGGGGGGCTCGGGGGGCTGAGCCCCCTTGTTAAAATTTCATGTTCACTTGGGGGAGCTGAGCCCCCCTGCAATTTTTGCACGTTGCATAATCTTAACTGTAAACGAGAATGTTCTTTAGAATTTTCATTTTCGGTCATCGTTAAATAATGATTTCTGTAATCTTTACTTAATCGCGTTGTTCATTGCACTAACATGAAGTAATTCCACACTGTGGCTATTATAGCCGCTGGTATAAGACATTGAATATTGTTTCTGCTTTACATGTAATTAATAAACACAAAATTATTAAACCAAGCGAGACATGCATAAAACATGAAAAGTAAATCAGTTTCACCTTCGAAATAACTACTATACACATGGCACATATCGTATTTCCTTTAATTGCGAATATTTACTGAATAATTAAATCGAGTATGTTAAATTCTTAAAATGCGATTTTAATTAGTATTCATGCACGCATATCTATTCGTAAAAAAGCATTTTATTTTTATGTAGAATCTGATAAATTATTAATCAATAAACTTTAACGTTTATTCTTTACATTTCAATTGTGTATAACACTATAATTCTATTTTTTGCTGTTTTAATTTCTTATTTCTTTAATTTTTGTTTTAATTTCACAGTTTTAGAAGAAAAATCAACTTATCAACTTATATATTAGTTGTATTATTATACTGCCATGATCGTTTGAGCTGAGTTTTACTTAAAAAAACGATCATTTAAAAAAAAAAAATTCTAACAAACCCACAAATTGAGAGAATATGTTGAAGAATTGTGGTTGACGTATCCGTCAGTACCAAAATCATAACCATTTGCAGAACTGAACTTTGCTTCATCTTCCTCGGTTATTCCAATACCATGATCTGCTCTGCCACAATCATTTCCTCCTCCACCAATCATCATCACTGCACCATCACCACGCCCCCAATTACACCAAAATCCAATGTAGCCACTATTCTGTATATCACTGTTGCAACTGTGATGTTCAAAACCTGCTATAGATTCGTACTGACCGCCGTAAATAACTGGACAACTTCCAAGACATCGATTATTTGCCCAGACTGAACCATTACGAAAGTTTCCAAAACTTGTGATTTTCGATCGAAATGTTCTACCTTTAATAAAAGACAATGCTTAGTACTTTAGGTAACATTCAAATATTAGACAACAGAGTTTGAGTGCTTTAGTTCGCATGAAAGTATTTTATAGATCCCTGTTATTATGCAGTTTATTTTTTTATATTCTTGTGAACGGCGCGTTTGGAATACTTAGCTTTATTAATTTGGCCAGGCCAGCGTGTGTAAAGGAAGCGTATCTACCCACCTTCCCACTATATCTACCACCCACCTATAATTAAATTATATCCACCTACTGTGTATATCTACGTACCTTGAAGACAGTTGGAAGTGGTCTGTAGTAATGCTGTGTGAGTGGAATCATCACTTCTTGTAATCTTCATTTCGTTTCCTTTCAATTCCCAGAAGGCTGCAGAAATCATATCCGTATTGCTTGATAAGTTATTTTCTTCTCCATATGGTGTGACTCGGTCATACCAAAAAGAATCATCGCTAATCCATTGTTCAGAATCGGCGTTGGAGAAGCGTGCGACTAAAATCCAGGCTTTCTTCGTCTAAAATAAAGAAAATCTAAGTCATATACTTGTAGTGTTGGTACGATCGCATTTATTAAACAAATGATGAATAATAATTTTATGAGCGTGATGTCAAGGCTGGTTCACATATGCGTACGACGCTCGCCGGTGACACGTGCCGGCACCAAAATTATCGTCTGTACGCCGGGCTACCGGGGAACAAATGTTGACCTGACGTTGATGAAAATGTTCCGCCAAAGACAATCATTTTGGGTTATGAACCTCTCATAATTTCTGGGAAGGGGACGGGGAGAGGGGGGCTTTTGCCGGCGGCGAAAAATTGGCGAACCATAATTTATATAAGGTAAGACGTTTTCGCAACCTAACAGATCTTCCTGACTAAAATAAATATTGGGGTGTGGTGTACCCCTACGAAATACGGGTATTCAGGATTATTGCGGGAATTTATTACCATTTTGTCGAGTTGTTTCGCCGGTTTGTCAACAGTTGTTCAAGCTTGCTTGCGGGCAGCTTGTTTGTGGTAGTATTGCCACTACATCGCATGCAGGCATAACACAGGTATATGTGAACCAAGCATTAAGAATATTTCCAAGATGTAGAAGATGGGACGACAGCCGAGGAACCATTAATACAGAACATTTTGGAACATTGATTAATTTTGGTTCCATTCAAGAATAGATCTCCTAATCTTTTTCCATATAGAAATTTTTGTTTACGATATTGAGATATGATTTATTTTTACTTTAATTAAATTATGTTCAGATACGAAATAGCGCATTCTCATTAGAGAAACAATGAAACTCTAATGGTGGGGAAATTGCAATAACAAGCCAGGGAGATCAATTGGGTTTCTTTGTAATATTACAGATTATGTTTGCCATTGCACGAGCGAAAATATTCACTAATCTTTGCTTTTATAATATACAGAAAGAACTTTCTTCTTGTATCTTTCAGGTAGTTGCACCCGCATATATTAATCCAAATTTATTGGCTCTACCTACTCTGGCACAGACCGTCTAAGAAATCCTAGTCAGTGGCGACTATAACCATAGCAACTGCAGGTCATGCAAATGCAAATATTTAAATATTTGTATTATTCAAACCTATTGAAATCTATTGTCTTTCAAGTATTTTGGTTCAGGTTTATTAACGTCCAAGGCTTCGGCTGAACACGTGATAACATGAATACTAGGGTGTTTAGTATGATATTTCATGCGAAATGCACAAAAATTTATATTTCAACAAACATTTTACTCACACTTTCCATTAGTAGATAGAACGTCCATTCTCCATGTTCTGCATCTATACCTCGTATTTTATTGCAGATTTGACAATTGGTGCATCGTTGTATGATTTTTCTCTGTAATTGTAACCAACACATGATTGTTCCTCGACACATTTCAAGGAACAATCAACTTCGGAATCGACAATGTGGCTAGCTATAATATCGTCAGGTGCCACTGAGTCGCCTAAATTTTTAAAATTAATTTGTAAATGTACGATTAAAATTGTAATCCAGGCACCTATATCCGATGGTAAGAATTTAACTAAAATATAGACTTTCTTAGTTTTCTGCGTTAATTAAGGGCTGTCACGCGGATCCATACCCGCTATATTTAAGGGGTGTTGTCCTTCCGCGTCAGAGAATGTAGACAAAAATTTAAGAAACGTGAAAAGCGAGTTTCCAAAGTTGTAATAATAAATTTAACATTATGCGCAATTAATTACTTACAGTGATAAAAAGTCGTATTTCGTGGTGCGTGAACTTTCAAACTTCGGAGAGGCAATACCCGGCCGCCTAAAAATGTCGAATAAAATCCAGCGTGATAAAATTTCGAGCCTAATTTGCCGAGAATTTGTCCTTGGGTTTTGCTTTCTTGGGGATTTTTTTCCGAGAAAATTTTTTTTGAGAAATCACAAAGATATAGATCTGGACAGAGTTTATAAGATCTGTCTTGTCTTTTATATCAAGAATACAACTTACGAGCCCCTGTCCAAGTCTCATACTTTCTTTCAGTCAATACGTCATGTATGGGTAAAATAAACATTTTCAAATTCGTAGTCTTAGAAATTATTAAATTTAAGTGCGATCCATGTTAAAACTAAGTTAGTAGTGAAAAATATGAAAATATTTAAAAAGAAATGGGAATTATAATGTTTTATTCAAAATGTATATTAGAAAAGACTTCTAAATACGGATATAAAAATGTTCTAAGATCCATGTCCGAACGGTTTTGCAGGTTTGGCTTCTTCAGTGATAAAATGGAAAGCTAGCCTTTAATTTTAAAATCGCTCATCCGAGCGATCTTTTTTCTGGGTTTTTTTAGTGTTGTTTTTCGGCGTCAGAGAGTGAGACTTATATACAATTTCAATCTAAAAAACGTGAAAACCGATAAGGATAAATTTCTTGATCAATCATACCGTTGTGTATAGTGTGACCGTGGGCCTTTAAACAATAAGTTACATGGGCAAAACTAAAGCTACAAAGTTCACTGATATATTTTTATTCTTGTCCTGCACTATAAGTATAAGAATAATGTCATAATGCTTTTGATTTTCTTGTGTTTGCGTTTAGAAGTTGTTAGGGATCTTATAATTAAGCAAATGAAGTTTTTATCAACACAGGCGTCAGATTGCGAAGGGGGACTGAAACTAAATGTATTTCTGTCAGTTTATAGAAATCTTTCGTACATATATGCGAAACATAATTAAGATTTTTATAGTTTTTTTTATTCCTTACATGCTATACTAACTTTCGGGTGACGTCCGTTTTGACAAAAAACGTTTGCAATCTTTTTCCAAACGCATACTCGCGGTGCAGCGCCGTTTGCATGATATTGTTTCGAAGCAATATATTAAATTATAATTACCGTAATCATTCGTTTTCTTGAAATACATTTGGCTTTCTAAGGATGATTCTATCCTACAACTGCTTGGAGTTTTGACAAAGAAAACCAAGATTTTCAGCAACAATAGGAACCGCATTATCGTCATGACATGCATACGCCGTTACTACTATGGCGCTCACATTCGTAAAAGTAGCAAAAAGGCAATATCGCAGCTGCAATGCGCTTGTGTTAAATAAGTTACATCCGTGGGAATTGAATGTGTATTAAAAGAGTATAATAACATGACATGAGAGAGATCAATTATGATTGAAAAGTCCTATACTCTCATATTTCAATATATACCTTCTATTATAGCTGTCAATAACTTTAAGCACATAATAATATAGTTCACATATCATGCCTGCGTTACGCCCACGACTCAGCCACAACATCCTAACCGAGGCAAACGGCTCGGACGCAACTCCACGGTTTGACTGGCTATACGAATTCCTACCAAATTCTGAATGTTCTTCTTTTGACATTTCCAGTTAAATCAGTCAACTTTTTCGGCATAACATTTTAATATCCAGTATTGTTTGTCTGCATAAATGGCCAAATTTCTCACGACGTATACCCATGCAATAAAAAAAAATAAGGAGCGGGGGAGGAAGGGAAAGCGGGGAGGGGTCAGGTTCTCTCCAAATATGTTGTAGTTGAAAAATTTATACTTATGCAAAGTTTACACGTATAAGATACTGTACATCGGCAAAATCTTGGGGGAAATTAAAAAAAAAACAAGTTAGACATATAGAAGATAATAGTCGCATGACCAGAATTCACGGACAAAATTATTCTACTTCCTTGACTGATTTGCATGCCATCGATGCATAACCCTCGGGAAAGCAGTGTGTTTTGTGGCCCCTCGACCGCCGTTGTTGGCCTCGGCTTCGCTTCGGGCAACAACAGCGGTCTCGGGTTCACAAAACACACTGTTTTCCTCGGTCTATGAGATCAGATCTGCTGACGTTCTTCGAACTCTTGACTGGAAAAATTTGGAAATAAGATGGTACTTAACCAAGGCAACATTCTTGTATAAAGTATTGAGTAATAGTGCCGCACTAATTCTGAAGATTCATTCATAAGTAGAAATATTTTACTAAACAATTATAATCTTAGAAATTCTCAAACTGATCTGACCCTTCCAAAGCCAAACAGAGAATTTCTCAAAAGAAGCTTTAAATATAGCGGTGCTTATCTTTGGAATAACCTTCCGCTTGAAGCTAAGCAAGCTCAATCAATTTATATATTTAAAAGATGTATAAAACAAAAATTTTGATGTTAATAACCGAGTCTGGATTCACTTAATCATATACTTATTCTGGGACACACCATCGTGGTTTATACGGCAGCTTTTGATAATGTACATATTGTAGTAGACTTAGTTTCCTTCCTTTTTATATTCTTTGTAATATTTTTATATCGACGCCCCCCGTGGAAATCAACTTTTGTAGTTGTCGGGGCTAGCGTCGCTAAATAAAGTGTGTATGTATGTATGTATGTCTCAGTAAATATTAAGTGATAAATAATGGAAGACAGGAAGAGGTATATTAACATATGTGAGTTATAGGACTGTTCAATCATAATTAATCTCTCATATCATGTTCAATTATGCTCCTTTAGTGCATATATTCAATTGCAACGGATGTGCATTTAACACAAGCACATTGCAACTGCGATATTGCTGGATTATAACTACTTTTGCACTAATGTGAGCGCTGGCATAGTAACGGTGTACGCCAAGATAATAATGCGGTCTCTATTGTTGTGGAAAATCTTGGTTTTCTTTGTCACAACTCCAAGCAGATGTAGGTTAGAAAGCCAAAAGTATTTCAAGAAAACGAATGATTATGGTAATTATAATTTTTATCTTGCTCCTAAAAACTGTATATGTGTTTGGTATACAGTTTGCAAAAGTTTTTGTCAAAACGGACGTCAACCGAAACTTAGTATATATAACTAATATTGGCGGCATTTTGCATCACAGTGCTTATTTAAATTAAGGAAGCAAAAACCTATAAAAATCTTATGCTTTGCATATATGTGCGGACGATTACCACAAAGTGACTGCAGAAAAACATGCAGTTTTTAATTAATTGCCCCCTCGACATCTGACGTCCGTGTCGACAAAAACGTCGCTTGCTTAAGCTCCCATAACAACTTCTAAACGCAAACACATGAAAATCAAAGTATCAAGATGTTATTCTTACCTATATATAGTGCAGGACAAAAATAAAAATGTATAAATTTGCAACTTTAGTTTTGCTCACAATGTTATAACACCCGCTTGTCAATTATTCTAATTTTCTTTTCTAAATTTACATTAACATTTTTCACACATTTATTGTCCAACGATATGTGCAAGTACATGTATGGTTTCTCGTGAAATTTGGATAAAACAAGAACTCGTGGGTTTTTCAAAGACCTCAAATAGCACTCGTCCCTTGGATCGACTAGTGCCGAAAACTCAATCGTGCATGTTTTATCCAAATTGCACTCGAAACCATCCTATATTACCTATACAAATAAGCAGCGGTCTTGCTATCAGGGATTATTCTAAGGTGCAGTACGTGATAATCAATTTGTGCAGTGATAAATTAGATTATGTGCGGTGATAAAATATTGTTCAATACCAGAAAGTGGCGACAAAATGGCCACTGCTTGTATATATACATACCTAAAGCCCCATTTACACTGTACGATTAGTTGTATACGATATATTCTTACTCTGGCGTATGTGATCGAATAAACACGTGTACAAACGTCACCTTTCAAATTTCGCCATTAGCGAATGAGCAATAACGTGGCATTAGCACTCGTTTTCATTCGTCAGAATGACAATCGTATACAACTAATCGTATCGTGTAAATGGGCCTTAATTTAATAGTACCACATACCATGGCTTTCAGTTTTTACTGGGAAATGGGAATATACTGTACTGGATGAAAATATTTAACTCAAAATTATTGCAATCTGAGAGCTCGGCTACTGTTTGCCAACCTATTGATCAATAACGCATTCATTTATTAATGTTTCGGTTGGCATATTTATTCCGATCGGGTGTCTCTCCTTAGTCTTCTAGCGGCCAAGTCGTGTTCAAGAAAATCACTTTTATGTTAACTTCGTGTGATTAAACTGCTGACAAGCGAATTTGTTTTGAGATTTTTGACGCTGCAAATATATAGTTTAATCTGTTTCATGAGTGTGAAAGACTATAGATCTTGAGCAATATTGCTTGCTGTTTTACATGAGATTCAAAAAGTATGTGAAAATAATTACGCATATTTTTGCATGAAATAGAATATGCAGAATGTAGATTTGGGCTCATTAGCGGTGATTTTGGCTCATTTGCCTGCGTCTAATTAGTGACATGCATGGGGTAAACTTTAAGTTGCAGAATCAGAGTACATGCACTCATGCAGGGCAGTATAAGAACGATTTCTAAACTGTCGTTAAATTTATATAAATTTTATCATTTTTCGTGCTATTGTGCAGTGATAAGATTTCCTTAGAATAATCCCTGCTTGTTATCGTCGCTATACTTCTTTGGACCATTCCCAAATTAACCAAAATTTTGATCTCAACAAGTCTAGCCAAAATTCCATCATGGCATGAAAGAGCATCACAAAATTAGTAATATTCCAAAGTTTCGTTGCGAAATGTTGTAAAATACGAATAATATAGCCTTGCGAAATTTGCAATTTTCAGTCACGTTAGATTACAAACGGGAATAAATGGTTACCACTTTTCTAACCTGAAGTTCAGGCCCTAATTTGAAATAGGGCCTGACACAAAACCTATCTAAACCGTGGGACCCCCATGCACATGTTATTTTTAGACACAATCATACAATATGATTGACACTGTGACTGTTATGTGTTATAGATTTCATTGCACGAAAAATATCAGAGGGAAAATATAAAGATATTCATTAATTTCATTTCATGTTATATTCTCATGAACATGTCCGCAGAGTGTGCATTTTAAACTTAAAAATCCAAGGTACTTTTAAGAGTTTAGTTTCGGCTCCATTTAATTTAACCAGAGCAAACAAAGATTTGGTCTGTTCTGTGCAACAGTGCAAGGACTGAATTCAACTTCAACTTTATTTAAACACGGTACTATTTCACAGTATATAAAAATATATGCAAATAGTTTTGTTCTCTGCGATCTACTTTCCGCAATTGGAATTAAAGTGCGTCAAGAAAATACGCTAAAATAATTTGTTTCATCATTAAACGAGGGATCTAAACGGCTTGACTGCCAAACTTTCCCAAGGTCTCAACTTGCTGGACGCGGATATACAATTTCTAACGGGATAACAACAGCAATAACGAAATTCTTTATCGTACCATGACGAAGGCGATATGGCTCAGAAAACAACGCCGGTAAGACCTGATAAATAACACTTTCACCGAAGCCAGTTGGCGGAACGGCAAAGGCCCTTGGGCCTTGGCTGTCAACAAACAAGCTTTCGAATGCACGACTTTTGCTGTTCTCTAAGCGTCGTGTGTCCAAACTTCGTCAAAGATTTTGATAATTTTGACAAAATACTGTGAGTTTGATTTATTTTCTGTCATAAAGCATATGCGAGCATCAGCCTTTAGATTGCGAGCATCAGCCTTTAGGTGCAGACGTGCCGTTCGATGCTCCGTAGAAATTGATTTCAAATCATCAATATGGTTACAGTGAAGGAGATGAAAGACCTTTTTAAGAAAGAATTAACGCCAATCAACAATACTCTCCAGCAATTAAGCTCTAATTTTGATGGCTTAAAAGATTCGGTCAAGTTTCTCTCAGACAAATACGACGATTTACTTCGCGAACTGCACTCAATGAACGAGAAACATGATTTGCAAAGCAAGAATTTAAAGAAAGCTAGAGAAGAACTAAACGAGGCAAAACAACGTGCCGCAGAAGCAAAACAACAAGTCGAAGAACTTGCACAATATATAAGGCGTGACTGTGTGGAAATCGCTGGAATTCAACCTACAAGGGACCTATCATGTGAAGCAATAGTGAATTCAATTGGCGAAACAATTGGAGTTCCCATTACAGCCGACGACATATCAATCGCGCATCCAATACCATCGTATAATCAATCTGCAGCGCCTAAATTAATTGTAAAATTCACTCGAAGACAAGTACGGAATAAGTTTTATCAAGCCCGTAAGAAGCTTGCCTCTAAGAAAGCGAAAGATCTTCCTCGACTTGATCTCGAGTCCGATGCACGGGTATACATTTCTGAATCTCTGACCCCTTACAAGAAGAACTTATTTGGTCAGGTCAATAAACTCAAGAAGCGATTGAAATGGAAATACATTTGGACATATAATGGACGGATTTACCTCAAGCAAGACGAGAACAATGTCGTGCATACTTTCGACACGCTGGAAGACTTCGATAAATTCCAATCAAGGAATCACTCAACTAACAACTAAGTACCGTTTTATTGTTTTGTTGTGTGTATATATTTATATATATATATTAATGCATGATGGCGTACGATAACAACGAATCTCATTTTTTATATGAACTACCCTTTTACAATTTAGATAGGGATGCATTACTTAAAGCGTCTGGGGCATGGGCATACTCCAATTCAACTACGAACTTAGATTCAAAAGATTTATTCCAAGATATCATTGAATGCCCCGACAATAATAGAAACCTAGAGGAAGGTATATACAATGAAAATTTTGAATCCAAATATTATAATATCAAACAAACTGGATCCTTCTTCCGCAAGGCTAAAAAACAACATGCGTTTTCCATAATGCACTACAATATGCGCAGTTTGCAAAAAAATCTGTCTATACTACGAGATTTATTAGGTTTAATTAAAGAAATTCCTGACATCATAGCTATTTCAGAAACCAAGTTAAATGAAAATAATACATATAATATCAGTTTGCCCGGCTACGAATTTATACACACCAACTCGAAAACGTCTGCTGGAGGTGTAGGGTTCTATATTGCAAACGGCATAAACTATGTCCCAAGGCACGATTTAGAAATATCGATAGAGGGAGTCGAGTCCAGTATGTTTGAAATTATACGCAAACGACAGAAGAATATTATTCTAGGATGTATTTATCGACATCCATCTAACGACCGTACTCAATTTCATGAGACGTTAGAGGCGACTTTGAAGAAGTACAATGTCGATGCATCGACATCTGAATATCTTGATATGCTATTTGGCAAACGTTTTATGCCAATAATTACTAAAGCAACTCGCATAACAAATCATACATCGACTCTAATAGATCATATTTACACAAACGTGCCACAAAAAATACTTAAATCAGGTATATGCGTAGTCGATATAACTGATCATTTGCCAATATTCTGCACTGTAGCAGAAAAGGTCTCGACAACTGTTGAAACACGATATTTTAGGGACTTTACTAACTTTAGGGAAGATTTGTTTCTCAAGGACGTAAGTGAAGAAAATATCAATTGTTTGGCCTGTGATGATGTGAATAGAAGCATGAATAAATTAGCGAGTATACTACAAAATATTACTGACAAGCATGCGCCAGTACGAAAAATACCATATAATAAAAGAAGGTTAATGAAAAACCCATGGATATCAAATGCGATTTTAATATCTATAAAGAAAAGACATAAGCTTTTTAAATCACATTTTCTAAGTAAAAACCCCGACAAAATAAGATATTATAAATCATATAACAACAAGTTAAATAAGATTAAAGAAGTGGCCAAAACCAATTATTATAGAGCACAGTTTGAAAGAAACAAAGGAAACTTGAAAACGACATGGAAGTTAATCGGAACGATAGTCAATAGGAAAGTATCTCACTCTTTTCCTGATATAAAACAGCTTATTATTGAACAAAAAAGCTATACAGATAAGGAAAGTATATGCGACGAACTTAACACTTATTTTTTAAATGTTGGTCGTAAGCTTGCTGAGGAACTCCCACAGGGAAATGCAAATCCGACTCAATATATTGTCAAATCATTTCCAAATAGCTTTATGTTTCGACCTATCTATCCAAATGAAGTATACGAATTGATTACGGAATTAAAAACAAATAAAGCTTGTCTCGGTACCCCGCAAAGATGCATTAAGCTGGCTCGTGACCATATATACAATGCGCTTACAGAAATTTTCAATAATTCTATTATCCAAGGTGTTGTTCCCAATATTTTGAAAATCTCGAGAGTAACTCCCGTCGATAAAGGAGGGGACAAGCTTCTAGCTACTAATTATCGGCCTATTTCAATCTTGTCCGCATTTTCACAAATATTTGAAAAACTAGTATATAAACAACTCATTAATTATATTGAAAATTACAACATTTTGTTCGAGTTTCAGTTTGGTTTTCGGAAAAATCATTCCACCTCTCATGCTATAACTGAAATTGTAGACAGTCTTAAACAAGCAATCGATGATAATTTCTATACATGCGGTGTATTCCTTGACTTCTCTAAAGCTTTCGACACTATAAACCATAAAATATTATTAAAATAAATTAGCAGCTTACGGTATCAGAGGACTACCACTTCAGTGGTTTACAAGTTATTTAACTGATAGACAACAGTATGTGGCTTTAGGGGGTTTTCAGTCATCTAAACAAACAATGACATGTGGGATTCCTCAGGGAAGTACACTTGGACCATTGTTGTTCCTAATATATATTAATGACTTGCCAAACTGCTCTAACAAATTAAAGTTTAGATTGTTTTCAGATGACACTAACATATTTGCCTCATCTAGAAATATTCAGGAACTAGAAACTTTAATGAACACTGAGATTTCCAAGGTTAAAGAATGGTGTAATTCAAATAAATTGTCAATAAATTTCTCTAAGACAAATTTTATGATTATTAAGTCAGCTAGGAAAAAGGACATGCAAATTGACATAAAGATACAAAACGCAGATGGTTCTTGAGTTCCTCTAGAAAGAAAAGATCATATAAAATATTTAGGGGTTATGATTGATGATACCATATCTTGGAAATACCATATCCCATATATTTGTTCTCGTGTATCTCGTGGTATTGGTATCTTCTCAAAGTTAAGACATTACTTATCAATTACTCAGCTCAAACAACTCTATTATAATATCATATACCCTCATATTTTTTACGCCATTACCGCTTGGGGAAGTACTTATAAGGTTAACTTAAAAAAGTTACAAACAAAGCAAAATCAAGTTATGAGGATTATGTTCTTTGCTACAACACACAGACCACTCACAAAGAGTGCTCTTCCATATTTAAATATGTTAGAAATTCTCAGTGTTGATAACCTTTATCGACTCAGTGCTTTAAAATTCACTCATCTATGGCACAAAGGCCAACTGCCACGCATATTTGACAGTTTATTTCAATATACTAGTGACGTACATACCTACAATACCAGATATTCATCTAAGCAAAACTTACACAAAAAACGTGTTAGAACAAACTATGGTAAACAAATGACTTCCTTTGCATTTATTGACCTCTGGAAAGAACTTCCTAAACAACTTAAACACCTAAATGTTTTTTGTTTTTCAAAATTGGTAAAAATATATTTATTAAAAAAACAATTTGAGACAAATTAGAGCTATGTTAATTAATATGTGCTTTAATTTCATTTTATTTGGCTCTGTCAAACAAATTATCTTTCATCTCTAATTAAAATTTAAAATCAATAGGCTGGTAACTAACTAGAAAACCTCACGGTTAATTTAGTTACCAGGCCCAATACCCGTTAAACAGTGTGTTAACTATTTATATTTATTATTCTATTTATTATTTAAGAACTAATTTTTGATAACTGTATTTTTTTCAAAAAGGGCAAAATATATTTATTATTATTATTATTATTATTATTATTATTATTGTGTCAATGATGCATGGTTTGAAATCAAGTTGTAGAACTTTATTTCTTGAAATACATGGCTAGTTGGTATAAAATATATTTCACAGAAAACTTTCTCGCGTACGTTTTGTATTAGATGAAGCAGTTGACATACATAGTATAATTAGACTGATTGCTAGGTTTCTCGATACTTCCCCGTTTTACGAAATAATTGCATTACGTCGTCAGAAAGCGTTCCGCGTAAACTAACGCTCTTGGCAGATTTTACCTCGTTTTTTAATTATTTCTACGCAATTTTTAATGTTATGAAAACTGAGTGATGTTTTTTCATGGTTTTGGTTTTCATAACATTAAAAATGTGTAAAATAATTAAAAAGACGAGGAAAAGTCTTCAAGAGTGCCGGTTTAACTCCTGAAATGGAGTTAAAATAATTTAACTCCTGAATAGGGGTTAGATTTCAACTCCAATATGAGAGTTAGATTAACACCAAAAGTGGAGTTACATTTGAACCCCAGAAATGGAGTTATTTCTAACCCCAAAAAACGGATTATTTTGAACCTTTTTTGCTAACCCCCTTTTCTGGAGTTATTTTAACTCCCTGAAACTAACAGTGTAATTAAAAGAAAACCGATAGTTCTCTGGATGCTTTAGTCCCATGATTCAGTTCCGGTTTTTGTCGATGAATGGCGAGTGCTTCTTTGAACAGCAGATTTGACCAGTGCTTAGCCCTGTCTATGTTGTTGCAGTTGTTCAGTAGGAAGGCTGTTAGGTTAAATTGGTCAGTGTTGGGTTCGTCTATGTTCAGTTGTAATAGATTTGTAAAATAGTTGAATTGTTCGCAATGAAGAGTTCGTCGATAACAACGAGGTAATTTTTTTGGGTATCAAATTAACATCTAACGGCACTTCGATTTTTCGTAAGAACACACACACAGGCCAGTATATCCATTTATCAAGTTTCACTCCGTGGTCGTACAAAATTGCGTGGATTAGGTCACTTGTGCATAGAGCTTACAAAATTTGTAGTAACGAAAGTTTAATTTCGGACGAAATGAGGAAAATTCGGAAATTTATGTCTTGGAACGGATTTCCTAAAACATTGGCCAACAAACTTATACAGAAATTCACTCCTAAGGTGGATCAAGCTTACATGAGTTCTAACATTAACAACCACATCGAAGCCCAAACAGAGCAAGTTAGTTTGTAAAGTTTATGTTCGATTTCCATACATAGGTAAACGCGGAACTGACCTTATGCACAAATTTAAACTAAAAATTTCACGAATACTAAAACAACCGTGAAAGTTCATTGTTTATTGGGATACCACCACAGGCTGCTTTGTTTCGTGCAAAGATAAAACACCTAAGGAGTTTCAAAGTTCGGTGATTTACAAATTTTCATGTCCTGGGTGCGGCAAAACATACATAGGAAAGACAGACATATGCCTCTACACGATTGAACGAACATGCAATCACAGACAAAAACTCAGAGATTTATAAACACATTAACACTTGCGAACAATTCAACTATCTCACAAATCTATTACAACTGAACATAGACGAACCCAACACTGACCAATTTAACCTAACAGCCTTCCTACTGAACAACTGCAACATCATAGATAGGGCTAAGCACTGGTCAAATCTGCTGTTCAAAGAAGCACTCGCCATTTACCGACAAAAATCGGAACTGAATCATGGAACTAAAGCATTCAGAGAACTATCGGTTTTCTTTTAATTATATATCAAATTACGTAGAGTATATATAACGCATGCACTTGTAATATAACCATTCCTAATGATGACTGAATAAAGTCGAAACGTTGAATCAAAATGCTTACATTATTCGGAGTTACCGTTGTATTGTATTTTATTTGTATACACGTCTAGAAAATCGGGTTTTTTATCATAAAGTTTGAAACAACACTATTATTATGTTGACAAGGTGTAGCGAAACGGCACAACGACTTTTCTAATATTCTATCAGAAAAGAATATTAGAAGAAAGTATATTATACAATTTATTAGAGTAATGTTTTTCGCGTGAAAAGCGATCGTATAACCCCCGTCATCGCTTGAAGTCTGTCAACGCGTAATTTCAAGTTTTCTTCGCTTTGTTAACAGTATATTTATATTGTAAAACTAGAAGTTACTATCGCAAGGAAAATGCTGCCTCAACCCCAAGGGATTAAAGGCAGCATGCACAATTTGCTGAACAAGGGCCGTTTATACGATCCCGCTTTGCCAGGAGATATGAGACAGGATGATTTTGATGTGCTTAAATAAGTCACGATGCATGATTCAGCAAAAAATTTCACTATTTTCTAGAGTTGGATTACAGTATAGTCCCTTCTTCCATCATGCAAACAGCCCTTAAGGCGCCTGTTTAGGAGGTAGAAAAAGTGCAATTTGAATATCAAACATCTTGCACAAAGTCGAAGGGCGGTTGAAAGTTCTAATTCTACTTTCTTGGCTTGAGCGGTTTTATATGAATATCTTCAATGCTTATAACATCTTGCTGTTGTATAATTATAATACTGTCAGTGGTGAAGCTAGCCATAGCAACAGGTCATGCTATGCAAGTTTTTAATGATTTGCATTATTCAAATAGATGCAGGTTTATCAGTATAGCATGCATACAGTATGGCCAGTTGCCATAGCTAGCTTGCCACTGAATACTGTACAATGTTTAAACGTACAGGTTTGAATATTTTGCAGTAATAAATTTATGTGGTGTTTCCACAAACTAAACTATTATATATTTTATTGCCATGCAAACATACAAAGAACTTATTATGTACAATGTTTATATAAAAATACTAAGGGCCTGTTTACATGGAGGGGAGTTACCCAGCAAGGCGAGTTACCCGGCAAGGCGAGTTACCCGGCAAGGCGAGTTACTCGGCAACGGCGAGATCCCAGCTGTTATAGAAACTAATAGTAATCCCGGGAGACTGTTTACATGATGCAGCCGAGTAACTCGCCTTGGCGAGTTCCTGCAGAAAGAGGCGGGATCTCGCCTATCTCGCCAGCTTGTATTTTGAACTTAGACAGCTGAAGTTACATTAAGAAACATAGGATGGAAAATTTGAGGCATATAAAGTTAATTTCAACTTACATTTTATTCTCATATCACGTCTTTCTTCGTTTATTACGGTATTAAACAAGCCACAGATCGACGTATACGGTATTTACTCCCATGTTCACGTCGCCATATTAACTTCTTCCAGTCACTCGATTACAAAACAAATGTCCCAAACCAAAGAACTCATAGTCAACTTTTAAAAGAATAACCGTTAATTTGTAAATCGTTGAATGGAAAGCAAAAAATCGTCAGCTAAAACAGCTGCTTGCTAACTTTCTGCTTTGTTTTGAATGTAAATGCAATGAGCTTTGTTTCTGCCCGCGATTTTTTGGTCAGCGACGACAAATTTCCCACCTGTTTTAAGTTGACATACTATACATGTAATCATATTGCTGGTATAAAGTTAATATGTGCAGAGAACAAACCACACTGGGTTGCTCTAGGGATCTTATCACAGTAAGTCTGATTTAACAACATTCAACAACGTTTTTCTGTGTTGGTGTTGTGTACTCAGGTGAATAATAGGTTTGAGATGTTACTCTGAGTGCATATCCACACCGGGCGAGCTTGAAAAATATGCCCGGCCACGGTGGGATTCGAACCTACGACCTTTGGAATACTAGCCCAATGCTCTTCCAACTGAGCTACGCGGTCAGGACGGTTCGAGTAAGTGATATTTTGGAACAGTATCTAGTTCCTTCAATACCAATGTGTTCTAGTAATATGAACTTTTCTGTGTTGGTGTTGTGTACTCAGGTGAATAACATGTTTGCGATGTTACTCTGAGTGCATATCCGCACCGGGCGAGCTTGAAACATATGCCCAGCACGGTGGGATTCGAACCTACCACCTTTGGAATACTAGCCCAATGCTCTTCCAACTGAGCTACGCGGTCAGGACGGTTCGAGTAAGTGATAAATCGGAACAGTATCCAGTTCTTTCAATACCAATGTGTTCTTGTAATATGAATTTTTCTGTGTTGGTGTTGTGTACTCAGGTGAATAATATGTTTTCGATGTTGCTCTGAGTGCATATCCTCACCGGGCGAGCTTGAAAAATATGCCCAGCCACGGTGGGATTCGAACCTACGACCTTTGGAATACTAGCACAATGCTCTTGCGGATATGCACTCAGAGTAACATCGCAAACATATTCCGCGTTTGTTGTTAAACTATAAACATCTAGAAATGAACACTATACTCAACGTCTTGGCACATAACAAACAAATATTAAAACTGAGTACATTGTGACTCGTAAATAAGGCATTATTGACGAATAGATCTGCTGGGCTATTATACACTGCCAGTAAATTCATGAAATACTTCAGAGCTCTTAAGTACATCTTGTCTCCTTGTGTTTTAATATAAGACATTATCAAATGTTCTAAACGACCATGCGGACAACGTAAACTCATGACATAAAAACACATTGCTTGCATGCAGAATGAACGCTAAACAATTCATGGCCTGGATGGATATTAGCACAAAGAAATAAAGCCATACGTACCTGGTTTCTTCGGGAAATGTTCGTATATATTTTTGCATCAAGTCAGATCAGTCCAGAATAAGTTTGCATATACTCTTCTAGAGCCATATAAATATTTGCAAGCACAATTTAAAATTTTTCTCGTACTCCCCCTGTCCGTCCACCCCCCCGGAAACACGACATCTTACCGGACAGACACAAATCGAGATCTCGACAATACATAGATCGGCGCGAATGACTGGGTCGAGTGAACTCTGGAGAAACCTTCATGTCAAAATTAGGAGTGCTGCCTTGGGCAGCAATAATTTCAATCTTAATTCGTTGAATTCGGGGGGGGGGGGTGTAACATCCCCCAAAGAAATGTCAAGATAGAGGCCCAAATATTTTCGGGCAATATAGACTACAGCTCCTCCAATAGATATGAATCCCGTACGCCCATGAGTGTACTAATTACAATCTATAAACAATCAACCAACATGGTTGGGTATTCCAAAACGATTTATTGTAAAAAAACGAATTCTTTTCTTGTTGCTTTGAGCTATTAGGCTAAAAGAATATTAATTAAAACCGACGAAACATGTACGTATCTAGTACAGTAAATGCAAATATTAAGTGAAAGTGAAACTTATTCTCAAGCAAATAAATGAACCAAGACTGTCATAATCTTTCGGAAAGGGCGGAGCTGTAAAGGGTGTATATATCGTTTCCAAATAACTTTTATAGACATAGAGGCATCTAACAACCCCATATATAAGTCAGCAATGGGTTCGGTCATGCTTCGAATTGCTCTTAAGTTACTCATAATTTTATGGTTAAAGAAGCCTGGTTTTACTACAGCAAGCTCCGTTTGTTACGTCTTTCATGGTGAGGAAGCAATTGATCCTAACCAGACGTTGGTCTATCAATCGCTATGGTGTTATCAGCAAATATACGACGCACAAGTCGGCAGGAAAGTAGATTTACAGTTATTGTTAATACTTAGTGGCGATGTTGAACTGTGCCCTGGCCCAGAATGCGGGGATTGCCTGAATATCAACCCAGAATTAGAATGTTTGATCAAACAGAGGGGTTTGAAGTGTTTTCATTTAAATGTACGGGGTCTGTGGAGCAATTTATGTCATGTTACTGAGCTTTTAACTGCACACACGGATATTGGTATTTTCACGCTCAGTGAAACACATATACAAGACGAACCCGATGAACTATACGTTATAAACGGCTATTCATTTATTAGTCTTCCACGTTCTAATGGTTTAGGAGGAGGTGTTGCGGTGTATATTTCTGAGCAAATAAACTGGACGAGGAGATATGACTTGGAATCTGAACTCGAATGTATTTGGTTAGAGACTTTCCCATACAAAACAAAAAGCTTCTTAATCTGTTCTATGTACCGACCTCCAGACACTTCCTCCTATACTCATGCAAATTTCAAGAACCTATTTGCAGGTATGTTGGATTTGGCAACCGCAAACTTGAAAGAAGTAATCGTCATGGGGGATTTGAATGTCAATTATCATAGAAATGAGGATAATACTGAGATAAAATCCATTATTTCGGTAAATGGCTTTAAACAAATAGTAAAAGAAGCAACTCGTACTACGGAAAATACCGCCACATTAATTGACATTATCATAACTAACAACCCATCAGTTATTGCGTGTACAAAAGTTGTTCCGATAGCCTTCAGTGACCATGACTTGATTGGCTGTGTAAGAAAACAACACCATTTAAAATATGTACCGAAAGTTATTAATTGCCGAAATACGAAGAATTATAGCAAGGAACTGATGTGTGACGAATTATTTAAACAAGATTGGACTCCTGTTTATGAGTCAACTGATGTTAATTACGCCTGGACATGCATGAAAGATATTATTTCATCGTGTTTTGACAAGCTAGCACCTATCATAAAGAAACGTATCCGTGGAAAACCATCTCCGTGGTTAACTGATGAGATAAAAAAGGCAATGAACACTCGTGACATATTATTACGTAAGTCAAGGAAAACAAAGTTTGAATCTGATATAATTGCATATAGGAAAAAGCGTAATGAGGTGAACTCGTTATTGAATAAAGCAAAGCAGGCTTATTATAAGGATTTGCTGAATGAAACGTCAAACAACTTGGACAGTTTTTGGAGTGTCATTAAGAAGCTATACCCAAACAATCCTAGCAAATCTTCTCCGCCAATGTTTAAAATAGGCTCAATTAACACGTCCGATCCCTTAACAATATCAAACGGCTTTTGTTCGTATTTCAGCACAATTGTAACATCCCTTAAAAAGAAAGTTTTTCCACTGAGAGACTGCCTTTGGATCTTCCAGGTGAAGCAAAGCGCCAGGACAAATTGCCGATTTAAGTTTGAAACTGTAAAGTTTCAACAAGTTTTTAATCAATTAAAGTCGCTAAAAAAGAAGAAATCTACTGGTCTGGATAATATCCCAGCTTACGTACTGAAGGACTGTGCTAGCGTTATTACTGAACCTCTAACCCACATTATAAATAGCTCCTTGATTACTGGTGTCTTTCCTACTGATTGGAAACTTTCAAAACTTATACCGATACCTAAATCAAAACCATATAACATCATTAAAAATTACCGCCCAATTTCAATTATTCCTGCAATATCTAAAGTAATTGAAAAGCTGGTTCATCATCAACTATCAAGCTATTTAGAAAATAACAACCTCTTGCATGAAAGCCAATTTGGATTTCGTAAGGGACGCTCCACTGAGTTAGCAGCAACACTCTTTACTGATAATGTTAAAAGAAAGGTGGATGAAGGCAAACTGGTTGGCGCTGTTTTCTTAGATCTTACCAAAGCATTCGATACTCTAAACCATGGAACTCTTTTGAATAAGTTGGAAAGCTATGGGGTGGAAAATATTGAATTACAATGGTTTCAGGATTATCTTTTCAACAGATCACAGCAAGTGCACTATAAGGAATGTATATCAGAAGTTGGGAAAGTCACATCTGGCGTCCCACAGGGATCTATTATTGGCCCCCTACTATTTGTTGTTTTCTTCAACGACTTTTCTTCATGCCTTAAACATTCAAATATTACCATCTACGCTGATGACACGGTAATCTACGTCGCTGGAAAGGATCTTTTTATTATTGAAACTCGACTTTCGGCCGATATGAAATCAATTGCCGAGTGGTGTGTCCAAAACGAACTTATTCTCAACACTAACGCTGGCAAAACGGAATCGATGCTCTTCGGTACTGCTAAAAACCTGGCACAAAACACGCAAACTTTAAACGTGACCTACAGAGACCAGTTGATTAGATCTACGACAACATATATGTACCTGGGTGTTGAAATCAACCATTCACTGAATATAAACACCAACTTTGATAATACATATAAGAAATCTTGTGGAAGACTAAGATTATTAAGAAAGATAAGACCTTTTCTTAACGTCAAGGCGGCGAAGGCCATCTATCAAGGGATGGTCTTACCAATTTTAACCTACTGTGGCATATTAAACTTAAATCTATGCAGAACCCGTCAAGACAAACTTTTATCAATTCATCGCCGTGCTGTAGGTATAATTGCATCAAAACCCAACCACGAACTTAGGATAAAATCTCCTCATATCTGCAATCAAATTAAAGCATGTGTATTGGTTCGGAAATGTTTAGATGGAAACGTTTGTTCGAATTTTATAAACTATTTTGAAACGCACAAACATAGCACGATGACCCGAAACAACAGATACAAAGCTAAACTGCCAAAAATCCGGTTAGAATATAGCAGAGGATCGTTTTACTACATGGGAGCGAAACTTTATAACAATCTGCCCCTGGATACACGTAAAACTGAAGATTTTAACTCTTTTAATAAGCTCTTAGAAGAAAACTTTTAACATATTTACCTTTTATAACTATATGATAATATGTATCTATACATATGTAAACTTCTAATGATTGAATTCCTGTATTTCTAGCATATTTTAAACTTATATAGTGACAGGACCCACATTGATAACAGTTCTTTATTGAACTGACGTGAACATCCTGTATAAATATTCGTTTAATAAAAATAAAATAATAACGGCAAGTGATTTAACGATCGCACAGAGGCGTTATTAGAGACCTTACGATTTTAGAACGGCAAATTGACAACGGAAAAAAATCCTTCAAATAAATGGTAGTAAAGAGAACTAGTGGAATATTAGCAATCGTATGAATTTAATACAGTCTTAGAAGTTCAAGACATGGGTTTTATGTTTGGGAAGAGTTCTGCTGAAGCCAGTTTGAAGTTGCACTTGTTGCGGCTTGAAATGCAGTCGTTGTATCAAGACGTGAATGTGATTTGGCGTTGCAAACAAAGCGAGGACAATGTCTAAATTATTCATATATTGTAATTATTTAGTTCTTTTTAATTATTTATTGTATTGGTAGCCGTTGCCGCCCTAAATCGCAAGGTGTGAAATCGGGGAACCGTCCCTCGAATCATGGAGCTATTTATAGGTGCAAAAGTTTTCGTAATGACCCTGTCACACTATTGCGTATCGTACTAGCGTATGCCAGCGTATGGAAAAGTTCAATCATACGCTGACATGCGCTTTAGGGGTACGTTAGGCAACGGTGGCATACGCATGTATATGCGGCAATGTAAGCACGGTTAAAATTTTTTCGTGCATGCGGACGTATATGCATGCATGGTTTACACTATACTCATACGTTTCTCTCATACGCAATAGATTAGTGTGGCAAGACCTTAACCGAGATCAGCATGTGATTGCAGTTCTTAAAAAACATGAAAATATTAAAACATTTATAAAATATTAGTTTAATTTTATAGTGGGAAAATAAATCTGCATATGAATGGAAAAAGTGTTTCAAGGCATTCCTAATTGGACACATATCCTTTCCCGCGCTTTTCTTATAAATTTTTGTTTATACAGAGCATATAAAAAAACTGAACAGATTTGAAATTGCTCTCAATTTCGCAAAACAGCTATTAGTATCCAGTTTTTAGCGTATGACAGCGTATGAAAATATCACTCATACGCCGGTATACGCTGATATACGCTAGGGGTACGTTAGGCATCCATGTAGGTTGTGTACGTTTCAAGCACGGTCGCATATGTTGGCATACGCTGACATAAGGCGAGGCAGAATTTTTTTTTAAGCATGCTCAAAAATTTTGGGCATATTCGGACGTTTGATTTATGCGATAAGTATACTCTAGCACATGCTAGTGCTTTTAAATTTAACTTGAAGAAAGAGTTATTGAGACAGTTTCGGATGGAGCAATAACTATATGTATTTTAGAGTACTAATTAGATAGAAGAAAGAATTTTTAAGACAATTTTAATCGACAAATAATTTCATACACGTTAAAGTATTAAATAGACAATGTAAATATAGTTTTTAGTACAGCAGTTCTAACTTTACTATTTTAGATTCTATTACACTCTTGTAACTATTTTAGTATATTGATTCTGAAAAGCCCTTTTTAGGGATGATCAATTATATATTCATTCATTCATTCATTCATTCATTCATTCATGCTGAATACGCTAGAGGTACGCCAGATGTACGGTACTCATACGCTGGCATTTCCAAGGATTTTTGTGAGTATGAAAACTATTTCATTAATTTTCATACCCTTCTCATAAGTTTCTCTCATATACCCAAGTGTGACAGGGCCTTATAATGATACCCATAAACGTAAAATTTCAAGCATATATAATTGCTGACATATCTATAAAAAAACAGCCATATTTGAAACATAGTAGACAGTTTTGTATGTTTTTAACGCGAAAAATTTAAGTAAATGCATTAACAAATTATATAGTTTATAATTAGCCGAATTAGCGAAAAGTGGCTATATTCATGACGCGCTTGTCAGGCGAAAAACACACTGCCCAAAGATTTATTCTAGTAGATGTGTCATAAAACTCAGTAGCTGCAATAGATTGGATACCTGATACCGCTGCACTTTTGAGAAAAAAATTTACCGCCACCATACTAACACGAATATTTATTCCGCTGTCTGCAAGACGTTTTTAAAAAATCACAATATTTTCTTTGCTTCAAGTGATCAGGATAATTTTTAGATTAGGTTTATGCCAAGGCAGGAAATAATAAAATATATAAGTTTCAAGAAGTTAGAATAAAAGCGCGAGATGAACTGTGAGATATAAAAAAGCTCAAATATCACTTGCGTAATTAACGTTTTAACTTGTTTTCGAACGCGTCCGAAAATAATCGCGAAAAAAAATGTAAAACTGACTACAATTCCAAAGTCAACGTTTTTTGTTCATTTTATGAATGACTTCTTCCACACAGAAAGTATGAAGGAATTCTGCAATCCTAAGAAATTCGAATGGTCGGTTTTTACACGGACTGCCTCTTAAGTGGTTAGGCATTTCACCTATGCATCCCAAGTTACTTACCAATATATCTTTCAAGAATAATTCCCGGGTCAGTTCATATATGGGGTGAAACCACATGTCAATTTTTTTATGGTTTCGACAGTTAAGATTGTAGCCTACGTAGCAATGAGACAAGTAAAAATCCGAGTTTTCTGTTTCTACCTTTAATAATTTGCCATTATTTGGCTGTTTGAGGGCATTTGCTAATAAAGTGGGCAAGGCTTACACGACTTCGTTAAATAGTAGCTTAGTGAAATCTTAATGAAACCTTGGATATTTACGATCATTTCATGAAAGTAGAAGCATTAATTTAACCAAGCTGACGTTATAAAATTAAAAAATTATAGTTAAAATTGAGGAAAACCAATTTGAATTTTTTTTTGCAATGTGAATCGCAGATATTTACGGTCTAAATTTAGAAATGTGGTGAAGACGAAAGCGCAGATATGGCAGCAGCATCTTGAACTGCATATGTATGTACACTTATTTTACGGTGGTTTCAACAGTTGTTCTTTTCTGCCTCAAAGTTACTTTGACTTAAGACAGTTCGATGCAGTATTTAAAAAGTGAAAAATTTGCGATTGAGATTTGCATTGTTAGACAATTTTTTTGCTTCAAACCATCTAGTGTCTTTCTTACATATAAAACATGTAAAGAATGTGTTTTCCTTTCTCAAAGCTAAATATAACAGCCTCGTTGTTATGATAACATTGACGTTTTAACGTAGCACAATTTTGCTTCTGAAGTAATTTAACATGGAAAAAAAATTCAGTGACCACATATTTATTTGATAAAAACGCTTCCTTTTACTATATATTGAATTATTTGGGTGATTGAAAAAATTACTGTTATTTAATTTAATTAAATCATTTTGGCTTGAAAGATATCCTTTATCAAATAATTTAGTTTGTAAGAAAGCATTTTTATGAAGTGGTTAAAATATTTCAGAGTGATAATCTACTCCATATCGAAGTGACAGTATTGCCATAGCAACTTAGAATGCAAAACCCTTGTGAAAAAATTGAAACCCTTTATAGGCCTTGTGTACGTTTAAGGAAAGGTTCTTTCGACAAGTAATAATATTGGTACTAAGATATAGCAATCCGATTTGTAAATTGTCAGTTTTTGAAAGATATTTACTTTAATTTGTTTTATACATTGGAAAAATTCTTATCACACTGATAATTCAAAAAATATACGTCTTATAGACCCTGTTCATAAATGGCTGACGATTAAAAATTCTTTTATGTGCATATAAATTGGCCAAACTAGCCTCGTTTCGGGGTTGAAATTCCTTTGAAATCTTAACATGAGTACGCGGCTAGGAAAAGGGTGTATTTAGTAGAATATAGTTGTGACAATTAAATTAACAGCTTTATTTCCGGTCTCTGACTGTTACATTTTGAAGTATCGTAAGCAAGCCAGCATTGATCATCGCTGCTGAACATTTACAGGTAAACTACGTGAAGCGTTCCTCTTTTGAGTTTCTAAATTGATTGCAATTTTCCTCATTACTTTTGCAATTTAAAAAACTCCCTTGCAAATCGCTTGAGGGAATTTGCAATGTTGCTAAAAGCCAAAAAATTTTCCTCAGTTCCTGTTAGAAGTTCTTAACTTCCTGTTACATGTTCCTAACTTCCTGTTCTGCTCTGGGCGTTGTAATTGGCTAACAAAAATAATCGACCAATAACAACGCTCAGAACAGGAAATTAAGAAATTAAAACAGGAAGTTAGGAAAATTTTAAATGAAGTTTGGAAAATTGCAACAGCCGATAGGAACATTGCAAATTCCCTCAAGGGATTTGCAAAGAGTTTTTCAAATTTGCAAAGCTAATGAGGAAAATTCCGAATGAGTTACGAAGTCAAAAGAGGAACGCTTCACGTAGTTTACCTGTAAAGGCTTTGCATCGTCCATAAGGGCGCATAAATTTCTCAAGGTTAACCTTTTGTAATTCTTACTTAATCCCTTCTTTTAAACAACCAACAAAATAAGTCGTACGTACGGGCATGTAATAAAATCCTTGGTTTTACAGCTTCATCTGCCTTATGCATGCCGCTATTCAGATAATTCGATATGCCAAGAGAGGTTATCTTACGAAGAACAATAAGGGATGACTTAGCTGCTATTTTTAGAATTAAATTACTATAAACCAAAATATCCACGATATTAAAGCGATATTGTTGTCATAGCAAAACTTGTACGTAACGGTTTAGACTTTTTTACTGTAGTTTTATGTAAAAAAAGGAAAGATGCTCTTTGCTTTCAAACAAGCACTAGCTACTGATTGTCGAATAATGCCTAAATTTATCACTGTTCAAAAGCTGCATCGAGGTACATTTGTTTAAAGCATTGTAACTTTTGAGGCTGAGAAACAACCTTAAAATACCTATAGATGACCAGCCAAAACCCGAAAATGTGCAACCAAAATGCAAATTTCATCATATTGTTTGTTGGGAGTTTACAACTGGTGCGTTCGCACAGTTTAAATTGTTGAACAAGGCTATATACTTTGGCACATCTGACTTTTCGTTTTATAGGAGAAAATTTCAGAATTTCTAAATTTTGTCTACTAATGTACTTTGTATAAAAAAATGCAACATACAATTTTGGCAAACGAAAATAACACCGTTAAAAGGTATATAATAATAAAAATAATATTTATTCAGGAAGCTCCACTCACCGAAGTGTTTTTCAGGGAGGTCCTGTAATATATATATCTATATTATACATGGTATTCGTAAACTATACGTCTATGCTTATTTAAAAACTATAAAATATTTACAAGTGGATTATATATAATTATACTTCATAGTTAGAAAAAACTCAACTTAATTAGATAAATTGTTCAACTTAATTAGATAAATTGTTTTAGTTTGGATTTAAAGAGAAAAAGATTAGTACATTGTTTCAGTCCAATAGGTAAAGAGTTCCATTCCGATACCGAGTGATAAGTGAATTGCTGTTTTCCCCAATTCGTACGTGGGCGTGGAAGGTAGTAATTGTTATTCTGGCGTGTTTTATGGCTATATATACGAGAGATTATGGTAAGGTTAAAATCAAAGTCGACTAGATGTTAAGACATTTAAAGACGGAGATACAACGGTGGTATTTTCGACGTAGGTAAAGGGGTTTCCACTCTAGAGTTTCAAGGGCTTCGGTAGCGGAGGAATGACGAGGAAGATTAAGGATAAGTCTCGCAGCGTTATGTTGCAGAACTTGAAGGTGGTTCATTAGAGTGGAGTTGTTTTTATCTCCCCACACGATATCACTGTAGTCCAATAGAGGGAGGGCTAGGCTGTTGTAGAGGGTGAGTCTGGCTTGAATAGGGAGTAAGAATTTTATGCGGCGAATGAGACCAAGGCGTTGATTAAACTTCTTGCTGATGTTGTCGATATGTTCTGACCAGGTTAAGTTTTGATGTATTGTAACTCCCAAGTATTTGAAGGAGTCAATTCTATCAAGTGTGGAATCGTTAACCGTGATGGAAACATTGTCAAATTTTGCAACTTTGCGAGAACTTCCGTAAATTACAAGTTTACACTTGGAGGCATTAAGTGTCAGAAGATTGTCGTTAAACCATCTGCATAAGTGTTTTAGATCGGAATTTAATTTCATTTCAAGATCGCAAGCATTGTTTGAAGAAAAATATGTCACAGTGTCGTCAGCGTATAAGGAAACTTCACAATGGTTGATACAATAAGGCAAATCATTAACAAAAATAAGAAATAGTAGTGGACCCAAAACACTACCTTGAGCAACTCCGACAGGAACGTGTTTGAAGGAGGAAACAGTGTTAGCCAGGGCGGTAAGTTGATTTCTATTCCTTAGGTATGACTTGAACCAGTTGACAGAATCATTGGAGAGACCAGATGAGGCAAGCTTTTCAAATAAAAGAGAATGGTCGACAGTGTCAAAGGCTTTAGCCAGGTCAAGAAAAACAGCTCCGGTTACTAAACCTTTGTCCATGTTAGCCAAAATGGTGTCCGTGAAATGTGCTAGCGCAATCTCAGTGGAAAGTTTAAATCTGAAACCAAACTGTCGTGGTGTTAGTACTTTATTGACAATAAGGTAGCGGTAAACTTGAGAGTGAACTGCTTTCTCGAGAACTTTACTGATTGTTGGGAGTATCGTGATTGGTCTGTAATTGCTAGCATTGGATTGGTCTCCAGATTTAAAAAGCGCTGTTACTTTGCCAGACTTCCAGGTTGATGGAAATGTTGAGGAAGTGAGTGAACGATTGAAAAGTTTGGTTAGGATGGGAGTTACAACACTGGAAGAATCTTTAAGTAACCTAGCGCTGATTTTGTCGAGTCCTACAGCTTTGTTGGTTTTAAGATTATTCAGAACACCATACACATAACTTTCTTCAATTGGCTGGAAAACAAATTTATTTTCCCTAAACTGACTAGGTTGCTTGATAGAAATCCATCTATATACAAGACATTTACGCGAGCAGCAGGAAGAAATTTGGTGGATTTTCGGTTTTCAGTACCAAAAAAGGAAGAAAATGCGACAATTATGCTAATAGCTACTATTTTGCGTACTGCATGTCAGCTTCTTTTAACTGAAAACCAGCATTGAAATTTGCACTACACGCTGAAAACAATTTTCTGTAAAAAGTTAACTTAAAATTTTCATTCTTAGTCAACACTATACAATTATTGGACGAGGTTGAGAAAAATATCGTGATTTGTCAGTGGCGAACAAATCGACTATTTGCCGATGCCGAAAACAGAGGCAAATAATTGATCTGCGAGCCATTGAAAAAATGGCGATATTTTGCGATAACCGAGTTCAATAATTGTTTTATTATTTACTTATTAATTTTCGAAATTTTGTGCCGTCGTAACAAAGTTCAAGAAATCTGTATAATAACAATATATGAAAATTTAACGAGCCATGTTTACTTTTGTGTTTATTTGAATTGCTTTTCAAAAATCTTAAATGCGCATGCGTAAATTGATATTTTGCAATTGAAAATTGATTTCAAAAGTGCGCTTTCTCAGATCATTATTTGCACCAGTTATTTGCAACTGACTTATTATTCTTAACCCTTATTTGTAGGGAAATTAGCCAATCAACGTTAAGAAAATGAATAAGTAAATGATAAAAATAATTCATTGGGCAAAATATTTAAATTGTCAGATTTTCTGCAAGAAAGCCGAAATCAGACATATCAACATAATTATATTGCCTTGTTCGGCAATCTTTAAGCTATACGAAAAGTCAGTTGCCTGCTTGTAACAAAAATGTTATCAGAGTACCTTTTTCAGATAGTTGGCTGGGTGTCTATTATGGGTATATGCATGCATGCATGTACTTAAGATGGTTCTACCAAATTTGAGGCTTTTTCTTTGCCACATTTCTAAATTTACACAGCGAGTCTCTATAGGTCAAGTTGATGCACATTAAAAAATTAATTCAAGGTAACATTAGCACATTTTATATTGGTTTTATATATTTTGTACTATTACTTCTGGATTCTACAAGATCAAGTTGGTCATTACACTAATTTTTAGAAAAATCCAGTAATTAAATATCCATGTTTCAATGATATTTGCAAAGGAACCGGCCAACAAAACCGCGTGAGTCATCATTCCCTTTTTACAAGAAAATGCCTCCAAATATAACAGACATAAGTCCATAAATCGAAAACTACTAAATATAGAAATGCAAATATATTGATTTGCACTTCCCTCGTGATCATAAGTTAATCCTCCAAACTTGAAAAGAATTCACATGAAATTTTAAATGTCTCTACAGATGGTATATTAATGGTATTAATAATGGTATTTGAAATTAGATGGTTTTAATATACCCAATTTTTACGAATAAGATATATCTGATGATCTAGATATGTTTTGGACAGGCATGTGGAAACAGGGCCGCATTAACGTTCCGCGGGGCCCGTGGTATAATATCAGCGCGGGGCCGTTATCCCCCCCCCCCACCCAACCGGCCCAACTGCATTTTAAGACACTGAATTCAGTAAGATTAAAAGCATTCTTTTGTATTTCATGCGTTGAAAAGTTTCCTGTGCATTTAAAAAAAGAAACTGAAATTCAACCGAGTTTATGCAATTAACATTATTATTATTTACAGGCGAAAATAGCTCACATGATGGCGTCCATATAAACCTCTGCCGTCTTCCACAAAAGAAGAAGAACTACACATTTTGAAATTTTCTGGCCCTATGCTTTTTTGACGTCGCTTTTTGCAGCCCCTTGTGGAAAGAAGAAAAATATTTTGCGGCCCTGCTTTTGGAGCATCGCGTTTTTTTATTTTTGGATTCTGTTTTGGCCCTTGAACTCTTTGGAGCCTCAATTTTTAAATTATGAGGCCTGACGTTCTCTGGGGACCTTCGACCCTTTGAAGCCCCACGCTGAAACACTGAAACAGAGAAAAAAAAACACAAAAAAAACGTTTGGGACCTCGCTTTTTGGTGCTTTGCTTTTTAAATCTAATTTCGAGCCTTGCGTTTTCTGGGGGATTTTGGCTCTTTGGGGCCACGCACTGGAATACTGTTTGGGCCCTGCGCTGAAACGGAAAAAACAATTCGGAAAAATAGAAGAGAGTAAGCGCAAGGCCCCCAAAAGCGCGAGGCCCGCGGCATATGCCGCTTCTGCCATATGGTTAGTCCGGACTGTGTGAAAATGAAAACAAGATTAACTGATTGAGTTTTCTTCTCTTCATCCTAAAAGAGATTATTTTACAAAGGCACTTTTCAAGTGTTGAGTACTTTTTTCCGTTGCAAATTCACGGAGAGTTTACCAGAAGCTTGAGAGGAACATTTCAGATATTGGTAGGCTATCTCATGTCTGTTACCCTGACAGCGCTCCTTTGTAAAACGAGCATTTCAACCATGGGGGCTAAGTGCACTTCACTCAAAGTTGTATAAATTGAGGCAACCTAGATCAGAGAAAACAGTACAGCTAAGTGCCTGAACGACAGAGAAACAATTCAGAAACTATCAGGTAAGAATACGTGTTAAGTATAAATTATGTTGCTTTATTTTCGTGCTTGGGATATTGGTTATATTCAATAATACGATTGCTGTATTGGCTGTTTATGAGACATGGCTTATATTAATTCTACGATTAGAAGACAGTGAAATGCATATACATGGCTACGAAATTGTTCGTCGTGATAGCGATTCTAACGGTAGATTAGGCGGAGGTGTTTGTTTCTATTCGCAATTGCACTAATTTTTGGTTCGGTTTGGCATCATTTGAACAATTGAAAAATTTGTGCATTTTAGTTTGTATACCTAACTCGAAGGCTTTTCGTATTACCACTTGGTATAGGCTACCAAATTTGCCCGTAATAAAGTTTCATAATTTTGAAACACATTTAGGTATACTTAATTCCGAAAATCTCGAGTATATTATCTAATGTGTGACTTCAAATAATATATGAGCTCTACAGTCTTATAGCATAGTCTTATACCATAGTTACGCATGGATATTCCTGATTTATAGAATCTTTCTCAACTTACAAATGAACCCACTCGAATATATCACAGACTCCTGCTCAACATTGATTGATTACATCTTTACAAATACTACTGATAAAGTTGTTTCCTTTGGTGTCTCTCATGTTAGAACCAGCAATCACAGTTTATTTGTGTTTTTCGTAAGCTTTCTGTTGGTATACTGCAAGGGCACATTCTACAATAAACTACAGAAAGTTTGAAAATCCTATCAAAATCCTATCAAATTTCCCAATGATATATTAGTCTACAGAATTGGAGCCATATGAATGAGTATGAAAATCCTAATGATATGTGGTATGTTTGGGAAACTACATTCAATTTTGTTGTAGATTAGCACCCTCAACTTCGCACAAAGCGTATCAAGCCTTGGATTACATCTCTTTTAAAATATCTAACGAGATATCCAAAAAAATTCGTTCTTACGATCCACAAAATTTGCTTTCTCTTAGGAAAATACGCAATTCTGTTAAGTTAACCTGCATGCATTTTTTCGCGCAAAAGAAATCTATTTCAAAAATTATTTATGTGAAAACAAAAACAACCCTAAAAAGACTTGGAGGAATATTATTAATGAACTTATAAGAATCAGAGAAATGCTCACATTAGTGAAATTAATTTGAATGGTAACTTAATTATTCTGATAAAATTGCTGATGCGTTTAAATATTATTTTTCAAACATTGGTCCTGACCTTGCAGATATAATAACGATATCAGCCGGTTTTATCTTAATTATTTATCTAATCAAAATAATGATTATTATGCCATACTTTCCAACTGAGGGAAATCAATTCTTCAACTGTTTGCACTGTTTTGTTCTCGCTAAGTAGGTCTAAAGCAACGGGTTTAGACAAAATATCTGCCAGGTTACTTCGAGGTGCTCTGGTTTAATTACAGAATGCCTTTGTCTCATTTTTAATCGCTCTATTACCACAGGCATATTCCCAAACGAATGGAAATGCGCAAAAGTGGTTCCAATATACAAACAAGAAAAACGTAATTGCGTTGATATCCATCGTCCTATTTTTATTGTCCCTGTTGTTGCTAAGGTTTTCGAAAGATCTAGAATAATTTTCGATCCGGTGAATACATTTCTATCTCAAAAAAGATTGTTAAGTAATTGTCGGTCAGGATTTCGTGGTTTCCATTCAACTGTCACCGCTCTTCATGAGGTCACTAATGATTGAGCTTAATTATAATATTGACTGAGAAATATAAATGCTGTTATGTTTCTTGACGTCACGGAAGCGTTTGACACAGTAAATCATGAAATATTGTTAGGCAAACTAAATTATATGGACTTATGTAAGGGAATTGCTGGTAATTTGTTAAGATCGAATCTCAATTATGAACGTAATCAAAAACCTTTTGTCAATGGACATTTCTCGGCAAGTCGTTTACTTCGATGTGGAGTTCTTCAAGGAACTATATTAGGCCGGCTCTTATTCTTAATATTCTTAAACTGCATTAATCACCTTCCCAATTGTCTTTCGCATTCCCGTGCACACGCATGCTTGCTGATGACACTAATTTTACGTATGCAAGTTATAACTTTAAATTATGCCAATGTCAGAGAATTGTTGTCAGCAAATAGACTTCTTTATAAACCAGACTAAAACAGAATTTATGCTAATTTGCTCTCGCAAAAGAATTAACACTTTCGCACTACTCATTCGTTAGCAATCAATAACAATGCAATTAAACAAGTGTCTCATACAAAGTAACTTGGCACACATATTGATGAAAACTTATCTTGGAATGTTCCAATTGAATATAGGTGCACTAAAACGCATAGGGCATTATGTTCCTTTCTACACAATGCGACTTATTTGCAATTGCTTAGTCCAACCCCATTTCGACTACTGTTACGTCGTTTAGGATAGCTGCGGTTGTACTTTAGCGGATAAAAGAACTGATTACAATAACTACAAAATTGTGCTGTCAAAGTACTGACGTCGTCTAGCTACCATACAAATGCCGATTCTCTGTTTGGAGAACTTTGTTGGGAAAAGCTTGCATCTCGGCGTAGTTGAAAAAGGCTGCATCTTGCATCACAGCGCATGGTGTATAAATCCTTGAATGGTCTTGCACCAGATTACCCTTAAAAAATGTTTGTTGAAATGGTAAGACACCAGTGGGAAATTAGCTTTGCCTCAACCGCATATCATCTACTTCAAAAATAGTTTTTTCTGCATGTGGACCCCTTTCCTGCCGAGTTACGGATCGGAAGGTCAGTTCTTTATTGATCTAAATTCAAGTTTGCTAAAGCAACCTCATTCAATAACTTTAAATACTTTGCCCATATTATTAATTGCACAGTACTCATGGAAAACAGGTAGCTATGTAAATATGTATATGTATAAATTGTTACATGTAATTTTCCTTTCTTGCTATTCATTTTATCAGAAGGAGTAAATGTAAAATCCTGATGAGTAGATTTTTAAGCGATAATGTTAATTAAATTTGATTTCTATTTTTATCTGGGTCGAAAAGTGTGTTTTCATACGGCCTCCAGAGCGAAATTTCGAGTAAAGCGAAATGCGGGTAAAACATTGTTACTCACAATTGTACGCGTTTACAAGCAGGTGAATCCTCAGGTCATAGCTAAAGGATTCCGTCGGCCCATAGAGTTCACCTTCCGGATTTGTTCCTTTGTTTCTATTTGTTTCATGCGTATATGTCCGTCGTTCTGTATGGATAGATGGATAGATGGATAGATGGTTTATTGAACTTTAGAACTTCACAGCTGAATTACGCTAAGTTTAACAGATATAAGATATTAGGAATATATGCTGTCAACCCTATTTACATTTAAGAATATTAAAAAAACAAATCGATTATCTAAAATATATATTAGAATTGTACATGATAAAACTATCATTAAGTCTGTTCGTTTTACACACAGGAAGTTCAAAATTTCTATAATTCCTTAAAAGATGATCGTCAATATTTAATGGCGGAAGGAAGTCGTATAAGTTATGATGTAAGTTGCTGGCTATTTCGTTAAACAACTTCGTTGTTAATTTTTGTCTTCGATCGTTCAGTGACAAAATGTTCTTGGTCTCCAAGACATCTTTGTAGTTCAATCAGGAAAAATTATGCGAAAAGCACGTTTTTGAAGTTTTTCTAAGTCATCGGATAGGTACTGCGGCAGCGAGTTATGGAATACTTCGCACGCGTACTCGACAACTGGACGAATACAGGTGATATAAAACAGGACCAGATCGTTGGGTGGCAATTTGGCACGCTTTAATTATCTTAGAAAATATAGCCGTGTTGATACCTTTTTACAAGTATTCGAAATATGAGTGTTCCATTTGAGATCATTAGAGATGGTAAGGCCCAATAATTTTGTGGATGTTACAACCTCAACATTTTTACCATTAATATTTATAGGCTCAAAAACTTTGTTAGGCCTAGAAAAGCTTATTTGGAGCTCTTTGCATTTGGTTTCTTTTTAATTGGAGACCATCTGCAATTGACTTTCTGGCAAATTCGTCTACATAATTTTGTATTAAACTTGAGCCATTTCTACTTACGGACTCAGACATAGTTGTATCATCAACATACTTCCACAGACCGTCAACACCAGATACATTTCGATCGTTTATCATTATTACGAAGAGCCAGGGGCCTAACTTCGTGCCTTGAGGGACACCTGCGGGTACATCACTCCACTCTGAGAAGCAGTCATTACTGTATGGCGCGCGATAATTGTTGAACAGTTTGCGCGAATGCATTTTAGCGCCAGAAATTTACTTGGGTGCAAGCATTTTGCAAATATTTTACTTCTCTACGTGATATAGAGTGATTGCCACATGTAGGTGTATAGCAACTGCATTCTCCCTTACCTGTTTGCCGATGGTATTTCGGAATCGACCGCTAAAAATTCTGTATGGAACATTGGTGTTTTTTACACTTCACATATAGGCCTATTAGACAATTCGGCGTTGTTAGCGCAAGTAGCAATATTAAATGAGAAATTATTCGTAAAAATCGTCAAGGCCTTCCGCTTTAAGATATTCATTTTCCTATACTGTAGGTCGTCAGCATGCCGTTTACAAAATTTTCACCAGAAATATGTTATCAGATGAGTAATAGTTTTTGCGGTGGGAGAAAACAATCGTGCAAAATATTCTAGTTTGCAAAATCTATTAAGTTTCTTTTCCGAATCTCATTTTTCTTGTATTAACACGGCCATTTATTTTTTCGCCTAGAAATTAATTGATATTCAACAAGTACTAAAATGAGGACCATCTTCCTAATTGCCTTGGTAACGTCAGCCATTCTCATAATAACTCAGGCCCTTAGTTGTCCGAAATGTGACTCTGGGTTGGTCAAGTGCACCGCAATTCATAAACTGAATTGCAAAGGTGGACTTGTTGCTGGTGTATGTGGTTGTTGTGCTGTGTGCGCCAAAGTCAAGGGGGAGGATTGCGGAGGACCTTTTAACATAACTGGAAAATGTGATTGCGGTTTGAAATGCTTGAAAAACCCAAAGGATATCGTAACCGTGGGAGAATTTAATGCTAAAGGAACGTGTGTACCAAGGTAAGATTGTTGTGCAGTATTCCATGCTTGAATGGTTTTGGCAGATGGAAATGTGGAGCGGAGGATTATATACAATTTTCAGACCTAACCAAGAGAAGCTGTGAAAATTGCAACTAATGGACCCCTGGCAGGAATCGTACCTGCGGTTCTGCGATCCAGTGGAGAACGTTCACCATGATTGGGATACAGAATATTGGGAGTTCTATCGGGCGAGGTGTCCTAAATCGTGATATTTACCCTTACCTTGTACTGGTATCGTCCACTATATATTTTCCTAAATTAGTGTTCAACTCTGCTCAACTGGGATATGTAGCTCACGGTACTGTAGATACTTCACTTGACTCTTATAAGTTTTTGCGCCGTAATAATCGAGCTTAGCTTATTCTACGTAAGTAATGTCCATATCAGGCGGTGGAGGGAGGTGGTAATATCTTGATATGGCCCAAACCCGGGGTTAGGGGCGTGGTGGGGTGGGGTAGGATCAATCCGATACACCATAATAAAGGCCATATGAAGTATGTCTAGCTCAGTTGGTTAATTAAACAACTGCATCGGAATTGTAGGCCCGCAGTTGCCCGAAACAAGGGAGGGGGCGAAGTTATATTGTCCGCGTTTTTACTTTATCTTTGCCAAAATCGAATATTGTTAAACAATTCAAACGCGCTGACCTATAGCTCAAACCTGATTGGACAAGTAAACGAACTATTTAAAATATATTTGTTCAGTCGTTGTACAATTGTTGTTGAATTGTTTAACGATTTCCGCTGTTTGCCCAGATGAACTAAGACGGGGATAATTTAGTTATACATATTTATCACTTATTAACTGAGACCAAAGGAAACAGTGTGTTTTGTGGACCCGCGACCGGTCGAGCGGCCACAAAACATACTGCTTTCCCGAGGTCTCAGTAAATAAGTGTTTTGTTTTGTAGTATATAAGTGTCAAAGGATGAATAATTCACCGTTTACTGAAGTGAACTTATTTTAAACCAAAACTGAATAAATGGAACATTGTATAAATCTTTAATAAAAAGTTTAAAACATGAACTTTGGAACTTCGTGGTTGACACGCATGCGTATTGTACCCATTTTATTATTGGCCGGTCGATAAATGTTTCATTGTGGACCGGTTGCTTCCTTGACAAAGCACACAGTGAACATGGCGTTTTGTAGACCGGCACGTGATACGGTTTTGACCAATCGGCAAACAGAAAAATTGAACTTTGACACTAACTACATAACAAGTATTCTTCATGACTATACAAATTTTACTCGAATGAAATACATTAAAAGCCAAAAATGGACAATAGTTTACGGTTAAGTATACGAATTAAAGGGATTTCGCGCGCCATTCTTTCCTTCCTTCCCATTTTAAAGGAAGGTTAGGGTTGGTGCATACAAAGGCTGGATGCGGACTACACGCAGAGCGTGGGCTGTATGTTCTTTAAATAGTATGCACAACCTGACTGTTGTTTGCCATAATAACGAAATATATTCACTGCCTTGCCCCCAAGCGCTATAAAAGGTTTACATGAAGTACTGCGTCACAATGTAGGCGCGAACGGAATGGGATATGAGCGTTCTGGTTAGCGCCTTGCCGATCTTGTATAATAGCTGTCGAACATAAAGGAAATAAACAGCAGATGTAAATATAAATGCCTTCATGTATATCACCAGAAAGAAATAAAGCTATCCTTATACCTGAATTATTCCAAATATTGTCGATCGTTTGCATCGTGAAAATCAAACATACTGCGTGCAAATAAGCTCGTAATTGAAATCCTCAGACGAAGAAAGGACACAAATCCCCTAGCCGCTCCTCAATTTTCGCTGCCTCAAGCCCATAAACCCCTGCGCTTATTCGTCGCAATGCACTACTTCATGCAAACCTTTCATAGAGTGACTCACAAAAAAAATTTTATTAGCGCCTGGGGACGATCGAGGCAGGTATATTCAGTAATTGCTTTATTTCTTCTTTAACGATCATTGGAATTTCTTTTCCTTTAGCAAAAAATGAACTAACAAGTTGGCTGAATAAAGAAACTGATAATTATATACTTGTAGCAATAAATTCATTACATTATAATTAATTTATAGTTATAACAGATATCAGTAAACAATACAAATAAATCGAAATGAACTATCCATGGATTTGAAGAATTGATCACAGTGTACTTTGTTATATTTTACTTGCAATTCGTATATGTAATTAAAAACCCTCACTACAGTAACGGATATTGTCAGGGGAGGGGACACCGCCCAAATATACCTTAAGTTAAAAGCACAGTTCAGCCTTTTGAACGATGGTTTTTAAGGCGCATTTCAGCCCTTTAATTGAAAAAACTAACTAGGAAAATCAATTGAGCATAATTCAAGATCAGCAAACTTAATGTTTTTATCACTTTAAAACATTTTTCCCCGAGCCGGCGGCGCGAAGCGCCGTGCGAGGGTACTAATTCCCCCCGACTATTTACACCCGTGGAACGAAAGCAGTAGCCAAGTCTAAAGTTCATCAAATATCGCGGGCGTGACCAACGAACTTGAGTGGGTGGTCATCCTCACTGATCTAAAAAATATGGCGGACTGTCATGGATAGCGAACACTGATTGGTCAAATTTAAAATTTGTTGTTGTATGACAAATGACGACTTCAACTGACAGATACTTCATGAAAATAATTTGCTTTTTACACTACAGTATTTTGTACGTTTGCAAAAAACTTTGACAGCTTTCAAAGCAATTTGTTCTATAAAAAGTTTAATAAAACAATTACGGTATCAAATACCAATTGAAAAGATATGGAACCAAATGAAGAGCGGCAAGGAAACGACAAGAAAGTCGAACGTCTAGCAAAAAGGAGGGAGCGAAGACGACAACGTTTGCTCGAGGAGACTGCTGAGGAAAGAGAAGCTCGCCTGGGAAAGCGTAGAGAAGCATGGAAAAAAAAGACTGCTGAAGCGAAAGGTAAGCAAATGCTTGTCTTCACAACGCTATGTACCAATGATACTGTAGCTATACAAGTTGAAGTATGATATTCGACCCTCTATATTCGACTAGTTCTTCACAATTTTTCAATAAAGAGTTTGTCATGACACGCTCAAGTCAGTATAACCAGACTGTATTTTATTTATATCAGTTATCACAGCCACAGGCAATTTTATGCTGTCAAATACCGTCGGTGGCAACTAAGGGTGAACAGTTGCAGATAAAACATTCTCTATTCTCATTAAAAAGCCTGTAAAAGTTTCCAGTAGGTCTCTAGCCCAACACGTTCAGACAAAGTTTTGTTACTTATTATTGTACACATGGGAAACAACAATTAAGTGTTGTTGTTCTTGACAAACATTGAAGATTCTAATCACGCGAATGTTTTTATGAGCGACTGTTCATCGTTAGTTGCAAACGACGGTACAACATACTATGAACATTTTTCCGACTGTGACTGAATGTGTAACGATATATTTTTCAAAGTTGTTAACAATTCCTAAAATTTGTTTATAGTAAAACAGCCTGCTCAGCACTCACTACTCACGATGATTTCATTTAGAAATGCAGTTACCAGGAAAGGAACTGATTCTAAAATATGTAAATTTAAAAGCATTGGCTATTACGATATGAAGACAAGGTACAAACTTTTATAGTTGCTATTTGTTATAAAATCCTATAAATAAACCGATTCAACAATAATTTTACCTCGAATTTGCATATTCTATGCTGCATGTTTATATTTTATTTTTATAGTATAAAAATAAAATTATAATACTATGAAATCAGTGGCGTAGCTAGCGAAATTTGACTAGTCCTGCTCTAAGACCCATACATTGTAGGGGGGTCCGAGGGCATGCTCCCCCGGGAAATTTTGAATTTTAGAAGTTTGGAATGGCCATTTCCTCCGATTTCACGGCGAAATACTCCAAAGGGAACATAAAAAAATTGCGTGATTAGCGGAAAATTTTTGATAATTTTTTTAGAAAAAAAATTTATAACTTTTTGAAATCCATGCATTTTTTATCATATTTCACTATATATGTTTCAACTTAACTGAAAATGTAGCTAAATATAGTCAAGTCACGAAAGAGGAAAATATCATGTATACAATACGCGTCTGTAATACGATCTTTCACTTGATCAACACAAAACAATCCGACCTCACATAATCAACAATTGCATAACAATTATACTGTTGAACACGGCGTTTTATACACTATACGCTACGGCTAGCATTCGTTAAAAATTCACTACGTTTGTTAGTAATGTGACAGATCACTACGCCTGGCACTCTGAATGTAATTCAGTACCCTATGCATATGGTATTAATAATATAGCGTTTAATATAGTCTATGCGGCCAAATATATACATAAACAGTGTGAATTGGTACAGTATATCATTTTTAAAATTAAACTCCATATAAGTGCTCGTTTCAAATGCACAAAGCAGATGAACTGGCAGTAAATATTACGTTCTTTCTTTATGATATCAATACGACAGGCTTCACAAATGAAGTTTGTATTCCCCATTTAATATATTGTATTTATAAAATACACAATCATCAGTCGAGTCTGTTCACATGCATTTCGTGAGCTAAAATATCTTAGCAGAAGCCAGAAATTATATCAAAATCACATTGGGCTTCCACACTCGTTGATTTCCATATTCATAACTTGAGTAATCTTGACAGAATTAGTGAAAAGTGGGTTTAGTCGCGCGGAAAGCTCGCAAGTAAAGATAATACAAGGCCAAGTCCTGCCATTTCGAGAGAGCAGGACTTCGCATTTGTCAACAGTCGGTTTGAGCATGCGCAGACCTAATTATCCAATCAGAAACCAAGATTTCTTGTATGAATTTATTATGAAATATACTAGCAAGTCCTGCCATTTGAAAATGGCAGGACTAAAATACGAGTCGCGTGTATAAAATCAATGTTAGAGTTGCAGTTGCTAGGTAACAGACACGGCAAGCTGTAAAATTGCGTAAATATAACAGAATGCAAAATACTTTTTAAAAAATAATAACGAAAAAGACGAGAAAATGAGACAAAATAACAATATGATAATGATAATTTTTTAAAGCTTCAAGATAAATAAAGCAATGCTTTAGTACGGAAATTTGGGGAAATTTTTAGTCCTGCTTGGCAGGACAAGCAGGACCGCTAGATAAACCACTGTATGAAATAAAATACATTTCTGTTTGTTGACCAGTACTTATTTAATGTCTTCTTCATCCAGTGGTCAGAGTAAATTTCTACTTCTAGCAAGTAAATATTTGACAAGCAGTCTGGAATAAGCACAGGACTTTTAATGCATCAGCCAAATCCAAGTGTGCCCATCCCCCTCGCCCAGCCATTTTCCTGTAAAGCACATCCCGGGCGTTGGGCATTTCCACTCGAACCTTAGCCCCGGCGGGGCATTTGAAATTAATAATTTGGATTCTTGCACTTCACTTGTGGAATTAATATTAGAATGTTAGTAGGGTTTGTCATCCAAGTGAGAATATATACATGTATATATTTTGTAATGCAAGTGAGAATATTTTGTAATCCAAGTGAGAATATACAAATGTATAATATAGTACATGTATATATTTTGTGTATATATTTTGTAATCCAAATGAGAATAGTTTGTAATCCAAGTGAGAATATGCAAATGTATATTTTGTCAATTGTCACAAACCCTAACATTCTAATTTTAATTCCACCAAGTGAAGTGCAAGAATCCAAATTATTGAAGTCCACCTTATCACAACCCGCACACCCGATTACGTAAATATACATGAACTTACGGTTAAAGCTCGACAGCTGGCCTCTGTAGCTCAGTTGGTTAGAGCGCTGCACCGGAATCGCAGGGCCGTAGGTTCAATTCCTACCAAAGAACCTTGTGCTGCATTTTTTGCAGTCGTTCCTGGTTAGGTCTTAAAATGTATATATTCTCACTTGGATTACAAACCCTAACATTCTAATATTAAGTCCACCAAGTGAATTAGTGCAAGAATCCAAATTATTGAAGTCCACCTTATCATAACCCGCACACCCGATTACCTAAATATACATGAACTTACGGTTAAAGCTCGACAGCTGGCCTCTGTAGCTCAGTTGGTTAGAGCGCTGCACCGGAATCGCAGGGCCGTAGGTTCAATTCCTACCAGAGGACCTTGTGCTGCATTTTTCGCAGTCGTTCCTGGTTAGGTCTTAAAATGTATATATTCTCACTTGGATTACAAACCCTAACATTCTAATATTAATTCCAACAAGTGAAGTGCAAGAATCCAAATTATTGAAGTCCACCTTATCACAACCCGCACACCCGATTACCTAAATATACATGAACTTACGGTTAAAGCTCAACAGCTGGCCTCTGTAGCTCAGTTGGTTAGAGCGCTGCACCGGAATCGCAGGGCCGTAGGTTCAATTCCTACCAGAGGACCTTGTGCTGCATTTTTCGCAGTCGTTCCTGGTTAGGTCTTAAAATGTATATATTCTCACTTGGATTACAAACCCTAACATTCTAACATTTGAAATTAAGGATTTGGAGGTTTTGCGATCACTGATAACTTGATAATAATGTAAAACAAAGCACTTCTATCTGCAACTTTTACAATCACTGATAACTTGATAATAATTTAAACCAGTCAAGTTGTTGTTTAAATAGAGAATAATACATGGGTGCACGAAATACCAGATTTATTTCGAGTGTTGAACATGAGTGTGCAGCGAACAAGTGAGCGCAGCGAACGAGTGAGATATCATGTTCAACACGAAAAATAAATCTGGTATTTCCAACCACCCATGTATTTTTCTGTTTATTATATAAAGGACAGTCTTAAATTAAAAGCGATGATTTTTACAGAAAAGCGATAATTGAAAAGGCAATAATTTTCACATGTGAGATTATCATGAATAATTTCACATGTGAGATTATCATTTTATCAGTGCTCGAAATCTCTGTAAAACACTATACTTTATATAATAAAAATTAAAAAATTTGAACCATGCTGGAGCATGACAACAGCAAAATGCTCTATAGTATGATGCACAATATTTTGGGAGGTGAAATACACGTACAATAAATCAGAGAGTGTTTGCTTGGAACTCACTGGGGTGGGGGGGTGGGTGCAACACCCCTGATCATTGCTCATGGGGAATTTCAGGTAGATTTCCAGTGCACTTTTAGGTAAATTTAAGTAGATTTGCAGAAGATTTTCAGGGGAATTCAGGTAATTCTCAGGACATGGGAAAGTGAATTTGGAAAACAACTGTATTTTCGGAAAATTATTATATGTCCTGAAAATTTTTTTACATCTGGAAACATTTTGGTAACCCCCCCCCCCTCTATCTAACCTCACACACCCCCTCAAACGAAGTGCTCGCAACGGCACTGAGTATACATCTTTTGAAAACAGGCGAGGGGTTATCGCATGCATGTATTTCTAGTAGTTTTCGTTATTATGGTGCCATGCACAACAATGATGCGTATTAAACAGAGGTTCATTAACCAATTATGCGAAGCAGTGTAAACGTCATCCTTGATCGTTTTCAGTCATTTATTGGTTTCTCGCTGTCATAAAAAGTTCTGCGAAGCACAGGTAAGCTAGAATAGTAGTTTCTCAATCCGCCACACCTAATTAGAACCACTATTTCTGGTTTACCATACTAAAATTAAACAGACTTGCCTCCTCAAAATACAGAATTTCCAATGGTTTTTCATATTCAATGCATTTGTATTTTGTTACGCATTTGTATTTTTAGTTGAATATCTACTTGTTTCCCATGAAGTCAAAATTGTGCATATCGCATTTAAGCTAGTATAGAAGTTTTTCAACCAGGCACACATTATTAGAACCAACATATCTGCTTTAACACTCCATATATAATAACGAGTATTCATCCAAGTTTAGAACGTAACAGTGCAATGCAACAAATTATAGGATCTTGGGCATCTCCACTCCATATACAGCAGGCTAACTATACTTCTAGAAGCGTTTTGTAGATGGAAATTTCGAGTGAGAATTTTATACATTTATTAGACCTAACCAGGGGCAGTTGCGAAAAATGCAACTATAGGGCTTCTGGCAGGAATCGAACTATAGTGTATATATGTATGCCCAAAATCCTGGTAATTGAATTAAATTATAGCTAAGCCATTTTAAATCATTCGATCTCCTTCGTTCTGTTCATTTTAAATTTTTCTCCCATTAAATTTCATTTAATTAACAACCAAGAGTTCAAATGAAAGCTTTTTGACCCTTGGTATCGATTCTGAAAATCTGCCGCCAAGGCGGTCGTCAAAAAACCAAAAACATCTCATGCAAAATTTGTTCTACATACACAATGCCATATTGAAAAAATAGAGGGAGATGTGCGGCCAGGATGAAACATAATAATAAAATAGACGCTCTCTGACCAAAAATATATATTTATTACAAGCTTTCGGCTACCAATTTGTAGCCTTCAAAGGTATGAGTGTTTGAAATATGAAACTATAGTCTATTATTGTATCTACAGAAAGGTTAGCATAATTGCGTATGAAATACAGATTAGTAGAGATTGGATAGAAACAGATTTGGTAGCCGAAAGCTTGTAATAAATATATATTTTTGGTCAGAGAGCGTCTATTTTATTAAAATGCCATATGTCGATTGTTTCTTAACAAGTTTTAGTTTTAAAGATAAGTTGTTTTCTTTTCCGAATTTGAATATTCCAAAACAATTGTTATATTTACATTAATTATAGTTTTCGCTTAAAGCGCCATGCGCACGTAATGATGCGAACAGATGTTCGTTAACTAATTATGCCAAGCAGTATAAATGGTCGTTTCGTGATCTTTTCAGTTATTTATTTGTTTCCCGCTCTGACAAGAAGTCAAAATTCTGCATAGTACAGGTAAGCCAGTATAGGAGTTTTTCAATCAGCCACACCTAATTAGAACCAACGTCTCTGGTGAACATGCTAGAAATTAACGAGTGTATATATCAAAGTTTAAACCGAAAATGTATAACACATTAGGTTATAAAAAAAGTGAATTGGTAGAAGTGATATAACCCATTTTTTAATTAAGGAGACTCCCTAGAGTTATTCTTGTATACCCAATAATTCCGTAAAACAGGCTTATTCGTGCAGAACGCGAATTCTTTGCGATTTGGTGGCAATATTGATCATCTAAGGAATATTTCGAACCAGATTTCGACAACGTCAGTGTTTCCATGGCAACATGACGAAAGCATAAAGCCTCCCAATTTAATCTATAAATGTGCCGCTATCTAAAAAACGATGTCGGTGACCTATCTTTTTTATTTCATATATCAATAGAGAATGATGCTCTGCAACTGTGGTGAAACATTAAAAAATTCTTTAGTGTCTGATTTTTCTAAAAGCGAAAATTTTATTGCAAAATTTCCACACTAAAGATTTTTTGAAATTTATAAAATTTACCGCAAAATAATTTCTTGGTCAAAATTTGAAGATAGGTCATCCATGAAAATAATTAATGAGTAAAATGCAACTCAAATTGTAAAAACCCCTCGTGTAACTCAAGAAATTCCCCTTATATAAAAGCGACGCTGACTAGAAATACATGCATGCAACAACCAAGCGCCTATATTTTCCAAACATTGTTTCAACATGAAGCATTCGTAATTACGCCAACACTGAACGCAGGCTCGCGTTGCCACGTCATGTTTATAGTCATATGGAAACACGACAATTGTTTTTTAATTTTTGTATTTATGAAGCTAGTGCTATATAATTTCAAATTAACTTACAAAGCGTGGTTAATTAAAGTCTATTCTTTGTTAATTCTGACTCCAGTTGCAAGTTATGCTAGTTGTATATATACGTACACTCGATCAGCAGGCATGATGAGACATCTCATGTGGTTGTACTTAATATTGACTAGAACTTTCACATTAGTACAGCCTATATGGCTGCCCAGATACTGTTATTACATGACTAAAGTGATTAGCTTAAAACGTAGATTTGATTACTAATTTCAAACTGCAAGCTAAGGTAGCGAACCATTACAAAAAGCGTGGGGTGGACCATTCTCATCCACAGAGCTATTTTCACTCGGTCACTCGTTGAAAATTAGGCTGTGGGTTAGACGACTAAAGCGAGAGATCTGATTGGCTTCTCAGAGAAATCCTATTTCGCAGAAGTTGAGCAGTTTTCGCTAGGAAAAATTATTCTATCAACATATGTCAACGCAAATGCTTCGTTTCTTCGTAATACTTCACTTTGAAAATTGTTACGGGTGCTAAAGTGTCCCAATTCAAGACCATGCGCTTTACAAACTACTGCAAGTTTACTTGCAGTTCCGGTTCCGTATTTTCCAGGGCCTAGGGAGGACGTGCGCGGCCGAGAGGCCCTGGGGACAATCATGTGGGTGGACTTGATCAAATTCCCTGACTCAAGTTAAGTCTAGCTATTGACTCGACTCGACTTAAACCATGCAATGACTCGACTTGACTCGAGTGAAACTGCTGACTCGACTCGACTCGTGTCTCGACCTTTGGGTGACTCGACTCGACTCGTGACTCGACTTGTAGGTGACTCGTTACAACACTGCTTATTACTCGCACTTTGAAATGAAATAAATTTAATTCGTACAGGACGCTAATGAAATTAAAATTTGCTTTCCATTTTATCATGAACTTCAACAAAAGTTAATTTAACTAAGAAGCTTTCGCAAACAATGCATAGGAAAGACTTGAACATCAAGAACAAAGTCAAAGTCTATATTAATATATACAAAGTCATACATAAACAATTGAACAAACTTGCCCTATACTTTAGGATTTCTCATCTAATATTAAATTAATTCTTATAAATGTTTACGTTTAAAAGTTGAAAAAATTTTACAATTTGTTATGTGAAACGTTTTTCCAAGCTTTCTGACATGTACTTTTTATATTTTTGCCTCACCACTCCTGGCAAACAGCCATATTTTGAGATCAGTGAGATGACCACCCACCGAACCACGCACAGTAACCCACGCCCGCGATCATTGATGAACTTTAGACTTCGCTAATGCTTTCGATTCCCCGGCTGTAAATAGCCTGGAGGAATTAGTCCCCTCGCCCCGAGCTTAGTATACGCCCGGAACGGCGCTCCGCGCCGTTGGCTCGGGGACTTGTAAATGATTGTACGCTGGCGCAGAACCAGCTTTCATTCAGCAAAATCGAGCGGCAATGTTGTTTTTACTGTTTTGTTTTTGTCAACTTTTCGATATATTTGATGCCATGGACAGCCAAGGATTATTGTGAAGGATCAAATCGATGAAAACAACAAAACCTCTTTAAGGTTGCAGCTAAGTGAACTGTGCCGTTTACTCAATCTATGAACTGTAACAGCCTATTAACAGGTGGACGTGTTTTTTTGTTTCATGTTTGGTTTTGTATTTTTTGCTCTAAAAAATGAACAATTAGGCTATGACACTGAGATATTTTCTGTCTACATGTAATCACTTTAAAACTAGAAATACATGCGTGCAACAAACCCTCGCATATATTTTCCAAACATTGCTTCAACATGAACTACTCGTAATTATGCCAACACTGAACGCAGGCTCGCGTTGCACGTCATGTTAGTCATGGCAACATAATAATTGTATTTTTAATTTTTTGTACAAACCTGTAAAAAATAGATGAAATTTGAACACTATTAAATACGGAACTATCAATTTCTAAAATATATAAAGTAGGTATATTATTTTGGTTTCTATCGGCTTTATTTTAATGTAAAATTCAAAACGAAACTCTACGTAAAACGTTTTTAAATGTGAATTGCAATTAACTGCTTTTTGCCGATTTTTATAAACTCTTCAACTCGAGCTTCAACTTATTACTCGCACTTTGAAATGAAATAAATTTAATTCGTACAGCACGCTAATGAAAATAATTTGCTATCTTTTTTATCATGAACTTCTACAAAAGTTATTTAAACTAAGAAAATTTCGCAAACAATGCATAAGAAAGACTAGAACATATGCATCAAGAACAAAGTCTATATAATACAAAGTCATGCATAATAAACAATTGAAACAAACTTGCCCTAAACTTTAGGATTTCTCATACTAAATCAATTCTTATAAAGGTTTACGTTTAAAAATTGCAAAAACGTTTTACAATTTGTTATGTGAAACGTTTTTCAAAGCTTTCTTACATGTATTTTTTATATTTTTGGCCTTCTTCACTACTGGCAAACAGTCATATTTTGAGATCAGTGAGATGACCACCCACCGAACCGCGCACGGTAACCCACGCCCGCGATCATTGATGAACTTTAGACTTCGCTAATGCTTTCGTTTCCCAGGGTGTAAATAGCCGGGTGATATTAGTACCCTAGGGGAAATTTAAAAATCATTGTTTCGTAGCTACTTTTTGGTCTAGTGATATTCGTTTCATACGTAGAATTGCTGTATAGACTCGCAAGTGATTTGGCACTCAAAACGAAGTATAAACCAACGCTTTTTTCCATTACTAGGAACATTTTTTGTTTTGAACATTCGGTTGCGTGTGGGGTAGTTCACGTACTGGTCCCGCGAACATACCGCACGCTACTAGGGATGAGGTAGGGAGCCTCCTTAATTTAAATTCTTTCGTTTAGTCCATCTTAATTTTTTTCATCCCCCATTTTCATTTAACTATAACAACCTGGAGTTCAAATGGCAGCTTTCTGCCCCTTGGTCAGGTCCCATCATGCATTCCCATGTTCGACTGTGTAAATGTATAAACTAGAAAATACATGCATGCAGAAACCCTCGCCTTGCTGACAAAACCATTGTATTTTCCGAACATGAAGTATCTAAAGTTGTTTTCATGGTAACACCATGGATAATAAAATACATGGATAGGAAACTAGCTGACGTGACCTAATGTTTTCAATGGGATGATGGCGTTGAAACCTAGTTGCAAACCAAATTCTCAAAAACGGCATGTTTAGCGATAATACAGCTAAACATTTTAGTCAAAGAGCAAATAAATATAACTAAGCCATTCTACGATGAAATCTCTAAGTATTTCCAGTCAATTTTAGCAAATATTTGAAGCACTAAACAGTGAAAAATGCATCGCAAATTTCGTAAAAATTGGCGACGCCAATTTCGTAGCTACAAATGTTAAAAAATACAAAACAAAAACGAAAAACATTTACCTTGAATACTTTGTCGTGGCTTAGGCATGTTTTTAAAACAATTAGACCAGTTTATGCTTCAATATTACTCTTTCAAAGCGGAAAATATAGCGAAACAACAAAAATGCTGAGAACTTTGGCAATACATGTGACGTCACAGATTGCAACTAGGTTTAGACTGTGACGTCAGCTAGTTTCCTATCCAGTTATTTTACAATCCATGGTAACACGATAATTTTTAAAGAATATTTTTACAAACGAAAATTCACCTAAAAATATCACTTTTAATTACAAAATTATCAATTTCCCAACATATATATGTTAGGTATGTTATTATACGTAATATAAGCTTATTAATAGGGGGATTCAAGGTTTCCGACGCCATTGGCTCAGGGGCTGCAAACATATTGGGGCGAGCGCGCGGCCAGCGCCATTTCCCATACTATTTCCTATTAGGAGTGGGAAAATTACGTTTGCACAATTTGTTGAATTTATGCAAAAGTATTGAAGAATAGTTCAATTTTACAAGTTGTGATCAATTTCTGGGTATTTTCTGATGTCTGTACGGGTTTTCATCCGAATCAAAGCCCTGGAAGTGTTAAAATATGGCGAGTTCGTTGGGACGTTTTGCGAGCTGTTTATTATAGTTTAGTATTGTTTACATGTCAGCGTATATATGAAAACATTTGGTTCCTTCGAGATTTAACACCCGAAATGGATGAAATTTTCGCTGAACATAAATATTTATCATACAGGAAACCATATGGAGTGGGAACATGTAATTTGATATCTCGTGCGCCTTGCCGGTGCTATTTTGTGACTTTTGTCGCTTCAAAACCTGTAATATCAGTGGTGTCGCATTCCAGTTGATAGACTTGATAGCTTCGCTTTGCCGAGAAATACAGATCTCCGCTTGTGAAGAAGTATTTTCGACAGCTCTATTCTCTTTGAGTAAATTAAAAATATTTCTCGTGCACCAGTGAACGAATTGGACGAGACAGCGAGTAGAAAGTCTGACTTATGAAGATTTTCTGACCTGGACGAACACCACACTGAAAGATTGGAGTTTATATCTTTTGAGTATTGTATAAATAGTACATATAATATAGAGTGTATATATGTACAGAATAGCCTGTATATTATGTATATGTATACACTATATATAGAGATGTAGGATACATTGTGTATATTCTGCAGCCAAAACAAACAAACGTGTATATAGTTAGTGACTAGTGTATACAGTGAGTGTTTGAGTGAATGTCAAAGAGTACATATACACTAATAAATACTGTATATGCAGAATATACTGTACATATATTATCGGTATAGAGTCAAAAGTGTATATGGAGATATAGTGATTAGTGTACAGTATATACGTATATACACAATGTACATATATTATCTATATACACTGTATACACTTTTGACTAGATAGACTAGTGTTTGAGTGAATGTTAAAAAGTACATATGACAATATGTACACAATATACTCTAGGTATATTATCAGTATATAGTCAAAAGTGTATACAGTGTATATATAGTGAGTGTTTGAGTGAATGTCAAAGGACAAAGTGTAGCTATATACTGTATACTGTGTATATAGTGTATACATAGTCATAAATACACAATATACTTATATACGTTATCAGTACTGTATAGGGAGTGTTTGAGTGAATGTCAGTTTACTCATGCCTTTAAGTTTAAATTAAGTATAAAGCGGGATCTTTTTAAGAACGAGGAAACATGTATGCCTTTATGACATATGTATCAAACCAGGAAACATGCATTCATGACTTATACTTATACACTCTAAAAACACCCTGGTTAAAAAATCCGGGTTCAATGAATTTCAACCACGAATGGGTTAAACATACTTCAATCGACCAGGATTTTGGTTGACTTACTGATTCAGTTTTTGTCTAACATCACTTTACCAGGATTCCTGGTCAAGAGAAGAATCAAAATGGCGGCACACATTTTTTCGGCGGGTAAATAGTTAAAATTTGTTTATAATTTGCGTTGATAACACTTTCAAGACAAAAATAAAATATAGAGGACATTATTGGATATTGAAAAAGTTTTTAATTATTTTGAGAAGATTCCAACAATTCGCAAACACCATAAAGTCAATGCCAATAAGTGTAAGGAGTGGCATTGTTAATAATACGCGTGAAGAGCCCGGAGTGGTCTATACCGACGCATTTGTCTGGACAAAAGCCGTTATGAGTTATTAA
>CACRXK020000603.1:0-73336 GCA_902702795.2 Paramuricea clavata
GCACCAATAACACCAACCCTGTTCAGAACACTCACAAAATCGTGACACTTTTATTCTTTTAGCTTTATCGCGCAGCCTTTGCTTCTCTATTTTTACATTCAATTCACGAATTAATTCACAAAAAATACACTGGCAATTGCACACACAATCGTCGTTATGCTCTTCACAAACACATGTGCATTCCATACTCGCCTCATGTAAATGAATGATTTAGACGATCTTTTGCTTCGCGTTTTTATACTAGAAGCAAATGATCGTTCAAATTAAAATTTACTATGTCTCCTCACAGGTCCGACCAACCTTACGCCAGCGTAAACAGGTATCCCTCACGCGCACATAAAAGAGCGCGAACTTCAAATCCGAATCAGTTCGGTCGACCGCGGCTTTGGAGTAACATCTCGCCCCAGCCCCCGTTCTTGTAAGAACGACGCGCGCGCACCCTCCCCCCCCAAAAAAACAAAAATACACACCCTCCAGAGCGCACAACGGGACATAACATTCCTGAAGTCACATGACCACCAAAACTCCCCCCGTCCGTACAGCCCACCACGCCCATGGCCAACGCCCACTTGAGCACTCTCGCGTAATACTAATTCCAGTTAAATTTTTCTGGTTCCCGCTCCCCCTTTCTTTTTTAATTGTATATATATAACGACTACTGTTGTCCTCATTCTTTCTCTCGTGTTGGTGGTGACGGCTTTGTTCGGTCTGACGTATCCAAGTGCAAGCGCTAATTCCTTTGCTGCAAAATAGATCGTTCCATCGTCAGACTCAATGATGGAAATTCTCTTATTTCCAATCAGTGCATAATTTCCTCGGATGTGGATACTCATTCTTTATTATCATACAAGATTTCTTATAAGTAGTTGAGGAACGACCGAAATGCATTGTGGGAAGGTGAGCGTTTCACCCACCTTTCACATTTTCGGAAGGTGTTCATTTTGGACATCTTTCACAAAAAGGTCCCTGAAACGGGGACCTTTTTATTTCACCAAGTGTAGTGGTATGTCTGTAAGGGAGGTGTGTTTCACACCTCCCTTGATTTCGCCGAGCGTAGTTCTCATCCACTGTGTTGGGTTGCTCACCACCGGGTATGTCTGTAAGGGAGGTGTGTTTCACACCTTCCTTGATTTCGCCGAGCGTAGTTCTCATCCATTCTTCTGTATGTCTTGTAACGGCATCACGTGTTCTTAGTATCAGACATTCTCTTTTATTTCTTAGGTTAAGGAAATAAAAAAATTTTTTATTATTAACACTTATCACTGGTTCGAAGTTCATCGTTCTCATCTTCGAGTTCACGAACTCTCTCGTCCTTTTCATCCATTTCCACTTCGAGATCGTGTACCCTCTGCCTAGCTTCGTTCCATTCTTCTTCGAGGCCGTTCCGCTCCTCTGTAATATTATCTCGTTCTTCTATGAGATCGTCTCGTTCGTCTGTGAGGACATCCAGCTCCTCTTCAAGATCATCCCGTTCTTTTTCGAGTTCGAGGATCCTAGCTCCCCTTTCGCGTGATATCTCCTTAGTCCGTCTGATATTTTTCTGGACAGCCAGCCCACCTTTTTTCCCACGCGAAACGGCTCCCGGATCCTTAACGATATTCCCCTTGTGAACAAATTCACCCCTTGCTTCTACCTTATCACCAACGGAAAGCTTACACAATTCCATATCACCGATACCTTTTATTCTGTTCAAAACTCCTGGTAATGTGTACGTTCCCGTTTTCCGAATAGACGGAATAACCTCATCTACTATCCACCACTTGAAATCCCTAGCAGTGGGTAATTTTGAACCGAATACAAGTTCATAGATACCAGATTCGGTAATAAAAACTGTATCGGGATGCATTGAGGGAAGGAGCGTGTTTCCCGCTGCTCGTATATTTCTGAGTATATTTCTCGACCTTTCGTCGGTGTGTCTGGCAACTGCATCAACGGTGTTCTTATATCCGAGTGCAGATGCAACCTCTTTTGCCATAAAGTATATCTTCCCACCATCTTTTGGAATAAGCGTTCTGATCTTATTATTCCCGATGATCGCTGAATTTTCTAAAATCTCTAACCTCATTCTCCTTTATTATCGTATAGAGTTTCTTATAAATAGTTGTGAACATCGCTCCTACACCGAATCGGTGTAGGAACAGTTTAAAATGTCTGGAATCCAGACATTCTGTATTTTCCCATTTCAATCAAACAAGTCGTCGAACGGTTCTTTCGGCGGATCTTTTTCCACATCACCGTTCACATTATCACCTACAATCTCATCCACTTGTTTCGCAGGATTTTTTTCATCACGTCGCCACGTCAGATACAACGATCCCAACCCGATTCCCACGCCTAAAACCAAACATAATTTATCGACGGAAATCCATCCTCCATCATTTTCCGTCATACAACTTTCGCGAACTCCGGCTTTTAGATTTTCTTCGGCCCTTGCTTTTTTCGCAGCTTTAGCCTGTTGACTTATTTTTGCCAGTCTTTTTCCCGCTTCGACACGACGTGGATCCTTGACTTTTTTCGATGGATCTAAAGGTTTGGTCACCGATTCTGAATTTACTTCAGTCATTTTCTTTATTGTATGAAAATACTTTTTATAATTTTTTACCTGGAAGAAGCTGTAGGACAGACTTGAAAATTACTAGAATTTTACTCGTGAGATTCTTAAAATCAGTCTTTAGTCTTGCTGGAATCATGACCAAGATTGATCTGTATGAAATTAAAAGTTGGTCCTGGAAAACCTTTTTTCTTTTCCTCTTCCTCTTCCTCTTCCTCTTTCTCTTTCCACCAAAAAAACAATGTTACTAACCCAATTCCCAGTAAAGAATAAAAATTAGTTTCATTCAAACATTTCATCACTTGTTCTTCACAGTCTCTTGCTCCCTGATCCCTTGCTGCCTTAAGTTGTTGATCTAGTACTGTAGATACTTTTTCGGTAAATCCACCCGGTAGTTCTACCAGACGCAAGTTATTTGCCGGTCCTGTCATTTTCTTTATTGTATGAAAAAAATTTTTTTAAAAAAATATTTGAAAGAAACTGTAGGACAGACTTGAAATTTACTAGAATTTTACTTGTAAGATCTTTCAAGTCAGTCTTAAATTTTGTTTAAAGTTGTTACCAAGATTGACTCGTCAGAAATTTGAGAACGGTCTTAAATTTTGTTGAAAGTTGCTATCAAGACTGACTTGTAAGAAATCTAAGAACGGTCTTGGATCTTGTTTAAAGTTCTTACCAAGACTTACTTGTAAGAAATTTAAGAACAGTCTTGAATTTTGTTGAAAGTTGTTACCAAGATTGACTTGTAAGGTCTTACAGAAAACACTAAGATATACTACAGTTTCCTTCCGATGCTTTTTGTGTGACTCTCTCGCGTGCAAAATTCACTATTCCGTCCGTCGTTGCAGGAATACTGAAAACCTGAAGTTCTCTTTTCTTTTCGACAGGTACTTCTTTTTCCACCGGTTCCTCCGACTTTCTCAGTTCTTCCAATTCCTGGACAGAAGGAAATTCACAAGATCCATGATATTCCAAGTCGATCTTCGGTAACGTACGTTCTTTTTCGGGAATGTCTTTATGACCCAATGCCAACATATGAATTTTATCGTCTAGAATATACCGCTTGTCATCCCTGGCCGAAAGTGCCGTTTTTACTAGACGTTCGGTATAAATGTTATGATAATGACTACGAAGTGTCGTCATGCCTACACGTCTTTCTATTTCACCGAATAGAACATCTTTATAATGCTGATGCGACAGATCTTTTTTCACGACACATTTTTTAACTCCCTTGCATTTTTTAATCACTTTTCCATCGTCGTCGAGTGTCGAATATGATTTTGGACGTAATCCTATAAATTCTTTAATCTGTCCCTCACCCGTTTCGGATTTCATCATACCGATGACTTTCTTGTTGATTCCACACGGAATTCCAGACGGATGAGATTTTGGAAAATTACTCGTGTCAAATTTCTGACGAATGTCAGGTGTAATATCTTTGAAAAGATCGTCGGTCGTTATCTCATAGTGAAGTGAATCCGTATCCGTGAAAAGAAGTTCTGCTTTTTCTCCGTATTTTTTCTTCACGTAATTGTAGTGAAAGTCGTACATCAACGTCTTGCTGATATCCAGGATGGCGACACCTACGTAAATAGGTTTATCCAAACGAACGGTCGTCCTTCGCATGTGAACCAACGCCAAGTGCTCGGTATATATGTCTGTTGAGATGTAATAACTTTTTTTCACTAATTTATTCCACTTCTTTTCATCGTTAACGAGCTTCACGTTGATACGATCGCGAACATTTTCCATCGTCTTTCCAAACACCGAATTGTTCATCAGTTTGAAAAAATTACTTTCAAAATCAGACTTGGCTTTTTTACGCAAGTCGGTATTCAACCGAATATAATCTGACATCCATGCCCTTTCCGAAAACATCAGACCGTGATGGATTTTTGTCACGATCAATCCTAATTCCACATATTTTTTTAACGTCGTATGATGAACGATATACTTTTTCTTATCGTTTAAATTCGGAACGAGTTTATCAACCTTTCCTATTCGAAGACGTTCCGGGGCCAGCAGATAGTTGCTGTGCAGATCGTGTAATTCTTTCGGATATTTTAAATCCACTTCGACGTAACAACCTTTTCCATCCGGAAGATTGTTCCAATTTTTCAACCGATCTAAATTCATCCATTCAAAATTCCCGTACGGAAGTTTTTCACACATGGCCCATCCGTACAAGTTGTTTGCATCCCAGTAGGGTAAAAATGTACTTTTCTCTTTCGGATTAAAATTTTTCGCATACTTATTATTGACAATGGCATATCTCTTACTGATCATACAGATCCCACCACGTTTTGCCTTTTCGATAAAATTAAACATGATCGGATCGGAAATTAAATCCAAACGGATACGTGTCATTTTCAAACATGCATCCCATGCTAATCCCGGTGACGTATAATACCATGCAGGATCCAATTCGTAATTCTCCATACAAATCTCACGAAATCTTTCCATGATGTCTGCCAGTAATAACACGTCTACTTTCAAATAAAGATTGTGATATTCACGCATGGATTTCATATCGAACGACTTCCAGACTTTTTTTCGCATGTTCGTAATCTTCGTCCGTAATATCTTCATCGGTCAAACTACTGTAAAATTCTTTTTGCGGTGGAAGAGACGGTTCGGAAAATTTCGCGAAATCATCCATCCATTCGTACGGATAAACACCTTTCCGTTTTAACATTCGACGTTGATCCGACGCATAATTTCCCATCATTCCATCCGTTAATTTAAAGTCATCTTTTTCCAAATCTTCCGCAAGAGTTCCTAACGAGGACGATAAGAATTTGTACGAATCTAAAAATCGCAAGTCATGAAATTTAGTTTTCGTCTCACCTTTTTTATTCACAAATGTATCGACCGCTACTTTTTTCGTAAATGAAATATACTTTTCCGATGTCTGTGCTATCGCACAGTTGACATCGCCTTCGCTTCCACCAAAACATTTGACGACGTGATGTGCATCGTAACCGGCCAGATTATGAAAAAAGACCGGTGTGAATCTTGGATTTTTCATCGTTAAATTACATCGGTTACATGCCGCGCCGCGATACATACCCGTGTAATGACAATGATCTCTTGTCTTGTAATTGTCTTTCGTAAACCTTCCGTTGCATGCGTAACACGACTCGGATGTTTCGAAATCCTCGTTGTCATCCGGTTTCATTTTAACCGGAACGGGAGTCTTAAATCTTTCGTAAATTTCTTTCGTATCCTTTTCCAACAACTCGTAGAATTTTACCATCACGTCTTCGTCTTCGTGTTGTTGTGTGTAACTTACGTATTTCGGTGGATAGATCTTGTCGTCGAAACATTTGATCAGATATGCAAAACTACACGCTTTATGTTCCTGTGTTCTTTTCGTACTCGAATAATTCAGATCTTCTTTCACGTCGTAAGAAAGCGGTTCCAGGAAAGATTCCGTATCCGCATATACTACAAATGGAACGCTGTGAATCCGATGATGATTTTTAAATTTTAAAATACTATATCTTTTCCTTATCCTTATTCGGATATATACATGTCTGCGCTTCGTGATCCAGACACAACTCTCGGTGTTTTTCCAATAATTTCACAGATCCAAAAGGATTCAAACAACTGTTACAGATGTGTTTCTTTTCCTTGTGTTTACTCAACTGCTTTCCCATTTGACAGATCCGTAACGACACCAAAATGTTCGTTCCATAATACCAAATTGATCGAATCCGGACTTCCCGAAATATACCACGGATAAATTTTTAAATCCTCGTCGAATGCAAAAACATTAATGTGAACACCAGGATTCTGTCTTTCAAACTTTATAACATCCTTTTTCCCAGTCGGGAAATTTATACCGTTCCAGTTTAATTTCTCCGTTTGAAGACGAAGAATTTTTGTAATTCGTTCGGGATGACCCCTTACAGGATTCAATGCACGCGTCACTGCCCATTTAAAACATTCGTCGTCGGTATTTTGCATGTTGATGATTCCCTTATTTTTCGTATATCCTTCTGGCATTTTAACAAATCCAGAACCTCGGGCTGGATCGTATTCATCAATCTCGATCTCTAACCGAACTATTTTGTCCAACACCCATTTACTACCGTTTTTCTGATATTTTGCAAAAGATTCCAAAATCTTTTCACGCATCTCATCCCAAATTTCATCCCTTAAACTTTGTCCCGTAATTGCGTAAGTCCTCGAATGAAAATGACTCAGATCCCTCGTTACTTCCCCCGTGATCTCATTCTTTTGCTTCATGATACAAACTAAAGTCACCCGTACTTTTTTCGATCTGTCGATCGAATCTACGAGATCACAAACGTGACGGCCGGTCATATCTAAAAAATAAGGTGGATCGTATATCTTATTCGGTGTGATCGTATACACCCGGGCACGTCTTCGAAATGCATGTTGTTGTAAAACGGGTTGAAAATCTTCGCCGCGAATTCTCATCTCGCCCGACATTAATTTGCGATAACGAACTTCCGCATATTTTTGACGTGCCCTTTCATTTTTACAAAGTCTCTGTGTCTCCTTCTTCCATTTCTGTGCTTCGGATTTCCAATGAGATACTTCCTTACGAAGTCTTTTTTCCTCTTTCTCGATGTGGCTTTCCCATTTTGCTTCGTCGCGAAGTTTCTGTGCCGTCGCTCTTTTGGTCGGTTTCCATCGCTTCTCTTCCTTCCTACGTTGTTTTCGACGATCCTCAAATTCTTTCGCTGTAGATTTAATACTCTTTCTAAAATTTTGCTGTTCTTGTACAACAAAAGGAGGATCGTTCATTTCCTCGCGAACCGATCGGATATTTTCTACTCGCGGTCGATCGTAGAAATCCGGATAATTACTTGCCATTTTTATATTATACTTACATATTCATATAAATAGAAAAAAAAAAGATTTTTCCATACTCCGAACGAGTATGGAAAAATGGCAAGTAACGGCTTTCGGTTCCGGATTTCTACGATCGTTGTTTTCTTATACTCTTTTTATTTATATAAGGTGTTACGGGAAATTATTTTTTTCCAGCAGGAAAAAAATCAAACATCTATGTAACCAAGCGAACGTGCTAATTTCCTGAACACAATCGTTTCCACCCCCGGAAGAATGGGACGATCCGATTCTTTCATTTTTACCAGTTTCTTCAAAAACGTTTCTTCGTACGAAATAAGGTGAGAAAAATCACCCTTCACTCCGATAAAATCCACGTAGTGAAAATTTACGTTGTGTGATACCGGTCTCGTACCTCCCAAAACATGTAAAACCATATGGTGAAAAGTCGGAGTTATTTCATTTCTTACCAGTGTAAATCCTTCCCTTTTTATTTCTCTTATAATCTGACGTACAATTTTTATCCTACCGCGGATAAAAAGACTCGTCATGATTCCTTTATCCGTCGGTGTCGTATAATATCCAATATTTGGACCCATCAGTTTCTGAACCAATTCGTACCTTGCCATTTTATTGTATACTTTTTCTACCTACATAAATACTTGTGGATTCTTTCAACTTTCGCCGGTTTTTTCCATACTCCGAACGACTATGGAAAAAAAAATGGCAAGTAGCAACCCTAGATTTTTACGATCTTTTTCTTTATACTTTTTTTTATTTATATAAGATGGAAAAAAATTTTTTTCACAAACTTATGATTTTTCATAAATCTTGAAAAAGGTTTTTTTCGAGGAATGAATCCCCGGAAAAAAAAAAAATCATGGGAAAGTCTTGGGGACGAATTTTTAGAAAGACTTGGGGAAAATCTCGGAAAAGTTTTGGATAAATCTTGGGAAAGTCTTGGGAAAAATCTTGGGAAAGTCTTGGGGAAGTCTTGGGGATAAGTTCTGGGAAAAGTACCGGAAATAAGTTCCCGGGAAAGTCCAGGGAAAATCCCGGAAAGTCCTGGAAGGATCTTGGGGACAGGGGGGTCCTGGGGACTGGGTGGGCTAGGGGGCTGAAGGGCTAAGAGGCTGAAGGGCTGAAGACACTATATTTTGTATAACATGAAGTTTTGTCTGTGGGGCCCCGGAATGACACTACTAGTATATTGTTTTAATACCTAATTGTCATATAGCACGTAAAGATTGTATTTTTTTTTTAAATAGTAGGGCTCCAGTTGATAGCAGTAGTTTTTACTACTGATTGGACTACCCTGTTTAAATAAAGGTGTCAATCAATCAATCAAATGCATGTGTAATCCTCCAGAAGCATTGCTGCTGGTATCCAAATTCTTCAACTCCAAAGTTTCTTTACATCAGGATCGACATAGTCAGTATGCCTCTGATAACTGCAGTACATCATGCATTGAAAGAAAGATGCAACATAGTTCCCTTATTTAAAAAAAATGTATAAAGAAACTTTGGAGTTGAAGAATTTGGACACCAGCAGCAATGCTTCTGGAGGATTACACATGCAGTGTTTCCACACATGGAGTTTATACAAAATCCACAACAGTTGGTGGTGAGCTGCTGAAGCTCCTTAATTGCATATCCATCACATTCCAACACTGCCTAACATTTCCTGTGGAATATATACTGAAGTTGTTTCTGAGGATATATTATACAATCAAGTTTGGGAACAGGAACTTTGCATCTAAAAAAAAAAGCAGAAAATACATCAAAGTAACCCACTTATAAACCACAACATTTATGTAAATATACTTTCGAGAAACTAGGTGGTAAAGGCCACGATTATTATTTACCATATATAAAAAACATCAGTTCAACATTAAACATATCAAGACCAAGATTTAACACTGATATTTTAAAAAGATTTTATAATTATTGCCATTTGAACAGAACGGTGTATTTGTCAGGAGTCATTGTTTATACTGTTGCATATAGCACACGATTTTATCACAAAATTGTGTAAAAATAACTCCAAGAAAGAACATAATATAAACGTAAATAGTCCGGGAAAGTTATATCTAACGACATTTTTTTAGATATCCAACATATCATCCACTTACATGAACAGTTCCATTAGCACTTTATATGCGTATCTTGCGTCCACATTCAGCTCACTCTTACGAACGATTTCAATCACTTTAAATACAGTTCTTAATCTCATAAATACAAAAATACACTCCTCTTACCTTCCCCTTTAATATACTATCCACAGAAAATACGATAAAAGACAAGATCACGAAAATTTTCCATTTTAATACTGAAAATACACTTCTCGCCAATACATTTCCCTATTATACTTGCTGCAATCTACTTGCCAGCAACATGGCGGCCGTCAATTTCCGGTGCGAGGCGGCAGCGTCAAAAACATCAAAGGAGTGGGCCATCTATTCATTCTTTAATCTATGCTCCCACCTTGAATGCAAAGGAATGATATCCAAAAACATGGCGAAAAGGTTTAGCAAAGTATTTGTTATTATATCTGGTACAAAGTGTCCATACGTTTTATCAGGGACATATATTACAGGGTTCGAAATAATTCTGAAAAAATGGTTCGTGAATTAATTTTTTTATTTTAAGGAAATTTTAAGGAATTTTCAAGGAATATTCTCTAATTGGAAGTTAAAAAGTGGAAGCACTGCAATTTTCAAATATATAATATACATCGCAAACTCGCAAAGAAATAGAATTTTGGGTGGAATTATAATCGTTTTTAAGTACAATCTAACAACAATATCTTCAGAATATATTATCCTTCATCACATTTACAAAGAACTGAATTTATTATTGTATATTTTTATCAATTTAAGAGACTTTTGATTCGTGATTTTGATCAATTTCTATGAAATTGGGTTCGTGAAAAATGAAAATTGATTCATGATTCACGAACCGTTATTTCGAACCCTGTATTATATATACATAATTCATAAACTGTATATGCACACCAAGTCTCGCTCAGAATTACTTAATGAGTTTTATTTCTATTGATACTGATAGATAGGTTGTTTGCCTCCAGTATCGTTTGGTGAAACTTCTGAAATTTCAATTACAGTTACGACACAGTATAGGGGTATACGATAAAGATTAAAGACTTAAAGTACTATTTAAAGCACATGTAGGAGTGTTTTATCACATATAATATAAAACGCGACGCGTAGTGGAGTGTTTTATATGTGTTAAAACACAACTACAAGTTCTTCAAAAACGACTCATCTTATACAACTTCATTGGCGAAGTAATTTTTAAAATAAAGTTTTGTTTAAACTGAGAAAATCAAAGCTAAAGTTTATGTAAATTAACATGATTTTTATCACATATAAAACCACGACACGCTTATGATTTTTCTTTGTTTTCCTCCTGAATTATTAATGAGTTTTTGAAGTTGATTTAAATATTGATGACTCACAGCGGCATACAAGTCGAAAGAAGCTGGATTTTAAGCTGGATTATTCTTCAAATAATAATTGGGCATTAATACCAATGCCAATGAAAGGTCTTTATAAGATTTATAATGTTTACTGCAATATATGAAATATGAAATAATTTAGTCTAGTGCATATATCGTCCTAGATATTCAAGTTGTACCGCACACACCAAGGAGTCTTGGCATGTGATAACAGTATACTGTAGCTGTACTTCGACATATATCATTCTTGATCGTTGAGCTGTTTCAGCAATGTAAATAAAAGGAATTTTACATAACGGGTTTTAATCCTGTGCTTAATTCACAGTCAAAACAGCACTATTGTTTTACATACACAGTTGGCGATGTTCAGTACTTGGGAAATCAAAGGATCCCGTTATAAAATAAATCCTTTGTTTTGAATATCAGACAGGATACATTTCAACTATAAACAACCATATCATATAGTTCATTTATAAATACCGTGTGATCGATCAGTCGGTGTAGAAGATATCAGATACGTATGTTTCTACGGCGATCTGATGCGTGCTTAACTTCGCAAGCCAGGTGCATGTGGAGTGTTTTCCTTGCAAGTGAAATATGATCCAGCTTCTCGCTTGAAATGTACCACAGCACTTATTATTGATGACATTCAGTATACCAGGAAATCTTGTCATGATGAGTACGAATTTAGAACAGTATAAATCATGTTTATTAAACAGGTAAAGTGAAGTATACAACACTAATGCATCTGGCGAATGTCAACTACTACATTCCCACCCTTCCCAGATTGACAAAACGCTAATTAAAAATCTGCTAGATGTTAGCAGATCACATGACCAGGATCCACCAGGGTCTTTGCTTCCCAAGAGCAAATACCCTGGGAACGAGGTTGGAGCTGGAGCTGGAAACTCCAGCAGACAAAATTATGAAAAATTATTTCATATTTCAATGAACTTTTGGTGATGCAAAAATTAAGTTGAATGATTTGAAGTTAATATAAAGTTTAATTACTTGCTCCGATCTGATTCATAGCTACGAAAATTCTGCAAGCACATTGCTATCACTTTTGATACAAAAATCTGCTGACTCCGATGTATTTTGGACGGAAATACCACGCTGCCATACAGTTTTACTTTCTACAAAACATTGTTTAAACAAGCACTAAAGCATGTATATTTGATAAGTAAAGGAGAAAGCTCGAAAAGGAATAAAATAAATTCTGAAATTACACTGAAATACGTTCGCCTCCTACTTTTAAATATGAATTTGCCAGAGTTTTGACTGCTGGAGCCAGTGTCCCAGGAATGTTGCACAACTTCAATTTTGACCCACAAGAAAGTGAAATTCCTAGTAATATAGCCCCCGGGGGGCAAAATTCCTAGGAAATTCGCCCCCTTTAGGAAATTCGCCGCCCTTTAGGAAATTCGCCCCCTTTAGAAACATCACCTTTCCTTTAGGATTTTCTTCCTCTGTTAAAAATTTTTTGCATGTGATAATTATTACATGGCTTTAGTCATTTGAAATCAGTATCAATTCAAAATTGTTAAGAATAGTACAAATTTACAATAGGTGATTCCAGCTATAGACTAAATTTTGATCTAGGCAAGAACTAAAATCCATCAGCTAGAAAGAACATGCTAAAATTAGTAAAATTGCAAAGTTTGGATGCAAAATGTTATAAAATGAACAAATGTAGCCCTACAAAATTTGCAAATTTTGTATTAATTTGTATTACACACAGAAAAATGCACCACTTTCGGCCCAAATGTGGTGCATTTTTCTGCATGTAATACAAATTAATACAAAATTTGCAAATTTCCCAGGGCAAATTTTTTTCAATTTTACAGGGTACGAATTAACATGTCGCGATTCGCGAATCGCAATGCATTTTTGAAGATATGCGATACAAAAAAGTGCAAAAACTTTAAAAAACGCGATACGTAATAATTGTTTGTCAAGTCATCACTTTTTTCCAATAATTTTGGCAGAAACTGCAGTTTGAACAAGTCATAAAATCGAATAGAGTGCGAGGAACTGTTTATTTAAACCATGTAGTCAAGATACCTAGTATATTATTTATCCACTTTTCACCGAGATCAAAATCGGTATAAATTAGTGATAATAATTTGTATTGCTGTCTTCGCAGAGGTCCGACTGTTATTGCAATTAAATAAACCAATCATAATTCAAAAATTTTGATCCTATACATCTTGGGGGGAAGTATAGAAGGCAGAGAAACCTTTTGAAATTCACACATATAGTGACATAGAAGACATGCCTAAACTTAAAACGGTGAAAAACTGGGAGAAAGAATACAACATTAAACTCAAATGGGATGTACAACCTGGTGGAAATGCTGGAAATATTCGATGTTCGACGTGTAAAGAATACGACGATCGGCTCCAAGGGTTGAAAAACTACAGTCGTACATGGGTCGAAGGCTCTAAAAGCGCGACCTCTGATTCTGTGAAAAAGCATGACAACACTGATATGCACAAGCATGCTGTTGATATAGCAATGAAAAAACATCCTGGCTCCGAACGATATACCGAAAATGTAATGAAAACCACTCCAATTGGGAAGTCAATAACAAAGATGGAAGAGCACTCAAAAAAAGTCTTGAAAATGCGGTTCAACACAGCCTATTACCTTGCCAAGAAGGAGAAGCCATTTAAGGACTACCCCGATTTGCTGGCACTGCAAGAAAAAAACGGAATTGACAAACAAAGGGGATACCGCACTCCTCAAGCTGCAGCAAATTTTATTGACTTTATAGCAGAACAATTTAAAGCTCCCCTGAAAGAAATTCTTGTGAAAGCCAGGTATTAATCCATTTTGACTGATGGCAGTACGGACACAAGTGTAACTGAGCAAGAACTTATTTACGTTATGTTCCTCAATGATGATGGACAAGTCAATATGAAATTCCTTAGCATCGAAAACCCTGCAGTTGCGGATGCCACACATTTGGTCGAGTGTATTAAGGAAGCATTTCATCGCATAGGCATAGTAGATTATTCATCCCATTTACATGGACTGAATGTGGATGGAGCTTCCGTCAACCTGGGAGTCCATAGAGGTGTTGCAGCACTTTTGAAGCGGGAATCTCCCTGGTTAACTGCCATACATTGCTTCAATCACAGGATCGAGCTGGCTGCAAAGGACGCATTTGGAAACTCAGTTTTTGAAGAAATTGACCAAATGCTTGCGTTCTTCTACAAGATTTATCGAAACAGTTCCAAAAGATTGAAAGCGCTGAAGGAGCTTGGTGCTGCATTGGGAGAAAAACTGCCAAGACCTGTTAAGGCATCAGGTACTTGATGGATTGGACATCGTTATAACGCCATAAAGATTGTTTTAAAGCACTATGGAGCATATATGATGCATCTTGAAGAACTTGCGAAAACTGATAGTCAAAAACTGATAGTCAAGCTGAAAAGCGTGAACAGTTCAAAGGTTATCTTAACAAGTGGGAGCATGGAAAATACCCAATATCCATGGCTATTTATCTTGATGTCTTATCTATTTTGTCTAGAATGTCTCTCAGTGAGCAAAAGGAACAACACGACCCCGTGAAAGCAGTTCGTCGAATACAAGAATTCAAATGGACAATGGTTAAATTACAAGGACATGTCCTAGAAGCGCTAGATCACAACGAACTGAACCAAGCGGAAAAATCTTGCCTCACTTACTATAACAAATTTAGAAGTGAAGTTACATTCAAAGATGATAACTTGTACGTTTACCAAGGAAGAAAGCTGAAGAATTTCGAAGCAAGTGAACGCACGGTAAGGGATATTTACCGATCGACGATTGCTGCTCTTTCTGATGCCGTTAGCGGTCGGTTTGAAAGTTTATCCATCTGTCCTGTGTTCAAAAATTTGGTAGATATTCTCGACTTCACCAAATGGCCAACTGATGTAACTCAGCTTCTATCTTATGGAGATTCGAGCATGACTGAACTGATCAAGCATTTCACGCCGTTATTAGAGCGTAATCTTTGTAATATAGCAGAGATTCCTGCAGAATGGGATATACTGAAGAATCGACTTTGTCATTTGATACATGCTAACAGCAGTTACCTGGATGTCTGGTCTAAAGTTCTTACCTCGGAGGAATTTCGGAAAGAGTGCGCAAATGTGCTGCATATTATCGAGTTATTGCTTATAACTCCATTTTCCAATGCAAAGCTCGAACAAATGTTTAGCACTATGGGAAGAGTGAAGACAGATTGGCGTAATCGACTTGGCAGAGATCGACTGGAAGCGAACCTCAGAATCAGCCAGGAATGCGTTGGTAACTAGATGGATGATTTCTGCCCAGACGCAGCGATTGAATCATGGTTCAATGCCAAAATTAGACGACTGAATTGTTCTAGTCATAGCTATCCTAAAAAACGCAAAACAATCTTGTCGAAAGGAGATGTGATTGACATCACGGAACTGACTATGTCTGATTTAGAAAACGGTGATCTAGACTCTGACGATGAGACCGATTTCTGACTCTAAAATCTAGATTAAACTTCTAGTAAACTTGTATTATATTAGCTGTAAATGTTTTTATATTATAACGTATACAATTTGAAATGTTCTAGAAATTAGGTTCATCGGAATTCAACATTTTGAGGTTTTTGTCAGAACAAACGTAAATATTGCCGCCATTAATCATTATTTTGTTTAATATTGATCATTGTTGAGAAATTTGAGATTGGAATTTCCAATGTCATAGGGAGCCGGGGAAATGACAATCGCGATGCACTTTCCCAACGTTAATTCGTACCCTGATTTTACTAATTTTAACATGCTCTTTCTAGCTGTGGTGATGGATTTTGTTCTTGCCTAGATAAAAATTTAGTCTATAGCTGGAATCATCTATTACATGTATCGAAAAGGCTTATATCAATAGGACTTATGACGTTTCACAGCACACCATGCATATTTTGCATTTTCAGTGTTAATCCCTTAAACTTATTGTTAAAAAGTAATCACCAGAATAATCACCGTGGTGGTTATTTTAATTATTGGTATTGTCAAAAACTTTTTCATTTAACTGACACATGCATATAAAGAGCACTAAAAATCTACTTGTCTCTACCGATGCAGTATTACAAGATTATTCATTGACATTGATTGAAAATAATTGAATTGGTTTGGTAAATCTTATATATAGATCATGTTTATGGTATTTAGTAGCTACTATACCACCACATCAGCTGAGGATAAGCTATACATTTACCATCATGTTTGCAGAAGAATTATGTTTATTATTGTTATTATTAACAGTAGACAGTAACACATTTGCCAAATTTGAACTTGGTTGCCTTCACCCCAGCGTGTTGTTATACGAGTGGGCAAATTTCCTAAATGGGGGCGATATTCCTAAGAATATGCTAAAATTAGTAAAATTGCAAAGTTTGGTTGCAAAATGTTATAAAATGAGGAAATATAGCCCTACAAAATTTGTATTATGCACAGGGAAATGCACCACTTTCAGAGTTCACACAGCTCTAGCTAAAGCATTAGACCATGTGAGAAAGTGTCTTTGTGCCACACATGCACGATTTATGTTACATTGTTACCATAGAAAGAGTATACATTTATCACTTATTTACTGAGACCGAGGGAAACAGTGTGTTTTGTGGACCCGAGACCATCGATGTATCCCGGGGCGAAGCCGAGGGAAACTTCGACGGTCGAGGGTCCACAAAACACACTGCTTTCCCGAGGTCTCAGTAAATAAGTGTTTTATTATATATCAATAGTCGAAGAAACAACAAATTAAAGAACAAATGAACGTAAATACATGAAATATTTTATTGTTAAAATGTTATATTAAACACTGGCTACACTGCAGTTACTTAAAGTGAAACTTTAATTACGTACTAGGCATGTCCAAAGGTCGCATCTTCACATAATGGTGCATGTGATTTTTTTTGTTATTCGCCAGTTGACAGCCTAATTTCGTCACTCTCACATGATATGCTCTCAACCAATAAACACTAGAAAAATGCGACTTTGACTATTGATATATAATAATTACTATTATCAACTGAAAACACCAAAAGTTGCGCATATTTGATGTTTATTCATTCAAAGCCAATACAAACAAAGTGTTTTCATTTGATGATAACCAAGATAAAAAGCTTTCAATTGTAAGTCATTATGCATGTGTGACATGATGTAAGATCATTTGCATACATAAAACGAGACAAAAAAGAAAATATGAAAAAAATTGTGTCGAATTTAATTCATCAATTAAATTTGACACAAATGCGATGTATAACTCTATTAAATTAGTCTCACTTGCATTATCCGTCTGGCTCAGACGGATAATGCAACAGAAATGCATCTCCAAGTTAAACAACGAATAATAGACGAATTTAATTGAGACAATTTAATGCATAATTATTATAAATTATGTTAACGTTTACTCAGCCAATAAGAATGTCTGATATATACTTCACGCACGAAATAAATTTTGTTCATAAACAATATGGCGGACGGACAGTGTGTTTCTTGTAAAACAGCAAATAAATACAATTGTATAAACTGTTCTGTGTTTGTATGTAATCGAGTTGGATGCAGTCTTGCTGAGTTGGATGAATCTACTGCTGGTTGGATCGCCCAGCAAAGTGTAGGTTATTGCAAAAGCTGTGCAGATGAAGTTATTTCGGATTACCAAGAACAGCGAAACAAGAAACCACAAACAGAATCAGATGAACATTCTGAAAACACCAGCAGTGACGAAAGTAAAAGTTCTGATGTACCACTAGACCATTCATGGAAGTCACCTAAGAAAAAAAGAGGAAAAAAACAAGAAAGTGGCCGGCAGAAAGGCAATATGGAAAGAATCAAATATTGATATATGGTCGACATAATAGTCAATGATGAAAACTTAACAAGGAAACTGATCTTCACAAATGTTAAAAAGCAGAAGAACACAGAAGTGTACAGCAAAATTCTGAATCGCCTTAATGAACGGTACTCACAGTATAGCCCATCTTCACCCTTTCCATTAATTGTTGAGCAGATGAGGACGAAATTCAAGTGGTGTGTTACTAACATGCAAAAGGATCAGTCTCACCATCGCAACTAAGTCTGGCATAAAAAGAATACAGGATGAAAAGGGATATGGACAATGGTTTGGGCTCCTATACCCCATGATAAAATCCTGCGACTCATGCCAACCTGAACAGGCCATTGAACCAGATTCATTAAATGAAAGTATTAGTGGTCCTAGTGGATCTGAAGAATCTTCTAGTCTTTCTAGGGAGCCTACACCGCCCATGTTTGTACCCATAAAGAGAAGTGCAAAAGAAAAGCAAAAAGATTTAAATGAGGCTATAGCTGGAACCATGGAAGTAATGAAAAACGCAATAGAAAATGACTCCACAAAATATATCCTTGCGCTTATGAGAGATGATATGAAGCAAGCAAGAGAACAAGACCTCAGATTTCAGCAATTAATGGGAACTAATTACAACAGCAAGTATCATCAAATCAGGCTGCACAATCTTGGCCATATATAGACACCCTGCATCTGGTTATGTACCAGGACATAGCCAGTTTGATAGTGGGCATATGCATGGTATGGCATCAATGCAACATTTCATACCCAACACCTTACCTCAGCAGAATTTGGGCCAAGAAAACCCCTCAACTCATGAGAACAACTTTCATGAGTGCTTGCCATTCATGAATTATCAGCAACCACCTGGACCAAATTAACTAAAATGAACCTAATAACTGAACATTGATGTCGATGTTTATTTTTTAGTTGATTTTTTTGCGGCATGAACTGAAGAATATATAATCACTTTGATTTCATTTTTGTTCTTAATGACCCACTTGTTAGTTAATGAAACTGTATCTTTGTTAGAACAGTAGTGGATAAATGGTGTCTTTACAAGGTGTGGTCATTTTTATTTGGATAGGCACTTGAAGTTGAAGCTATGTTAGGGGAATGGATGATAGATTGAAAAGATTCTGCTTACTTTATTGTATTAATTAATAATACATTCATTATCTTATCCTAAACAAAAATATAAACAACCTTATACCAGCAAACAACACTGGGTACCAGATTGAGATATGAACAGGTGTCGTACAATGTCTATCATGTTCAAATATACTTTTATTGTACAATATCACATTCTATTGAATTTTACAACCCCTTGAAATAATTCAACACAATTTCAAACTTGCTATGTCATATATTAATTTTAAAACACACTTAACCAAACACGAACAGCTGGTTTCCCTAATTCCCTTATTACGTATTCAACTACCAGAATGTCTTATAAACATTTTTAACATGTTGGGACCTCCACAGACTATAAATTTAGTTATTGACAGTTATTTTCTAGTCTGCAGAGGCCTTAAGACAGATTATATACAGTGTAAACTTTAATTATGAGAACATAATGACAGGAAAACATGTTAATTCACTGCACATTCTTCCTTTCACTCCAAAGGTATTCCATAATATCATCACAAATTGCGTTAGCCTTTCTGCTAGTATTCTTGACCTTTGGACAATTTCTCATTTGCAACAATTTTCTGACTGTGTCTCTGTCTCTTTGTTTCTGCGAAGTGGGATCAACGGTGAGATTCAGCTGAGGAGATAAAGCATCACCTTTATCAATGCATATGTTGTGAAGAATAACACATGCTAAAGCAAACACTTTAACAGTCTCTTTACTACATTCACACTTCTTGTAAAGCACCCTCCACCTACTCTATAGCTATCCATATGCGCATTCTGTAACCATTCTGGATCAACTCAACCAATAGTTGTAATATCTCTGCTTTTCATTCAAATGCCTCTGATGTATGGTTTCATTAAATTCATAGTAAAAGGAAATGCTGAATCACCAACTATCAATGGGGGAACATCAGATTGTCCAATTTTCTTGGATATCAGAGGGATTGTTTCTCCACTAGTTATTTTCTGCCAAAGTTCTGTAGCTTGAAGTATAACAGAATCATGAGAGTTACCTGGAAAACCTGCATTTGCCCATATAAATCTATATTTGGCATCGATGAGGGCCATAAGAACTATTGAGTAAAAATTTTTAAAGTTGTGGTATTCCTTTTTTGCTTGTTCGCGGCCAGGGGGGGGGGGCAACTGATAGGTAAATGGCAACCGTCTATTGCTGCCCAGCAGCATGGAAATTGCCATAATTGTTCAGTGTCTAGCATTTTTTCTTTAAATTCTTCCACTGTTTTTGGAAAGTGATGAGAAACTGATTCCTTCCACAATCTTTCAATTATCGCTTCGCAAATTCGATAACAACCTGTCTTATAGTACTTACACCATAACCAGTCATTTCATTAATTGTATAAGGGTAATCGCCTCTCCCTAAATGATACAAGCAGATTGCCAAACGGAATTCAGGAGATATAGGCTCCTCTACTACAGTCTTTTGCTCCAGTTTGGGCCGTATTTGCTCAAGAATAAAACCAAATGTTTCTCTAGATACTCTGAACGTTAACTTAAACCTACTACTAGAGTAATTTTGCCAGACATTTCCCCACCATCCAGGGTTTCTTGTCAAATGACGACAACTTCGAATTCTAGGTTTTCTAGCTAGTTCGGCCACGCTCCTTGTCAGTAAGACAGATAACAAATATTTATGATTAATGCCCTTTTCTTAAGGTACAGAAGCAATAAATTCCACCTTAAATGCCTTCTTTTTCGTTTCATAAGCATTATTTTGTATAAACATATGATAGGACAGCAGAACGATTCATCGGTGCCATGTTTATAGTTTCCAGGCTCCCTCGGCAGCGCAAGCAGCATTTTTTTCACAGTGAATTTTTGTGACGTAAATTCGAAGTATAACTCTGCGACGAATAACTCTGCGACGAATTTGTGTCGAATTTCAGACAAAGTTAATTGCAATTAAATTGTCTAAATCACATCGTTTAGCAAAAGGCCTTAATCCCTAATTGTACAAGCTACATTGCATGATTACTAGTTTATTATTAGCATATGACAAAATTGGATACTTCTCTGTCAACATCATATTCTCTCGCCAAAGCCCAGTCTTGCCAGACTTTCAACCAAAATTTGGTACTTTGGTTTGTATTTTCATTTGGTTCTTTTGTTCAAGCAAAATTTGGTGCTTTTGTTCGTTTTTTCATCTAGTTCCTCCACGGCAATTTCATTTCAAGCTTGTGTTTATAATGCCTTTCCGCCATTTTGTTTGTTTTGGGAAAATCATTAATTGTACTGCAGTACAATTAATGAAATAATTGTACTCCTCAACCAATCCAGCATCCAGTAATTTTGTCATGCTAATAATAATACAAGTAATTTCGTACTTTTTATCTTTGGCAAATTTTGTTACCTGACCAATGTAATTAGATGGAATTCAGCAGTTTAACATGCACAATTACTCGTGGTTTGTAAAAAATCTTATTTCCACAGTGCTAGATATCTGATGAATGACACTAATCACTGATTGCACTTTGTTTATTGATGTTGTGCTTCAAGCTACTTTATAGTACCAGTACCACTCAGATTACACAATTAGCCGGAAAATAGCAATATTCCAATAAACATTTCCAGGGTGTGGGGTTTGGCCCAGGGCTGCAGCTCCCAGTGTCACATAAAATGTGGCCCCCTTGGGCCAAACTCCCCAGGAAATATGGCCCCATCTTTGAAAATTTTGGATCCCCTCAGAAACATGGATTGTAAAATCAAAAAATCGAATAATCCAAAAATCAAATAAAGTTACTACTCTGCTAACAGAAACAAAATGTGTTCTATTAATAAACCAATAGACCTTAATTGGTCTTAATAGTCATCGCCTGGGAAAATTTCAACAGTGGCCATTTTGAATTGTTTAATTTTTCTGGGCAATGACTAGTAAGATCAGCATTCCTCACAGGCATCAAAGCCTTGTGACATCATTATATATGCATAAGGTCTGTTGAATTTAGTATATTAACCCACTGAGTTGCATTGCACCCTACTTATTATTTTGCTCTGTCTAATGCCAGACGATTAATCTCGTCAAGAGGAGAGTGCTAGCTGGCATTGATGGATTAACTGGCCTATCTGCATGCCCATGTTGTCTAGTTAACCCATCGAGTCGCATGGCACCCTGATATGCCACCCTACTCCGTCTAATGCCAGACAATTTTACTTGTCAAGGAGACAGCGCTGGCATTTAATGGTTAACATACTATGATCTACAGCAGGGTTTGAATTAACAGTATGCAATTATTAAAAATTATGAAAACTGCACGATGTGCTAAAATTTCTTAGAAAGTATGTAACTGGTTAAGTCTAGTTAAGTTCTAGGTTTTAGTCTAATTGTATATCATTTTCTTGCAAAAACCCTGCTCAGGCATAATAATGGATGATATTTTGTGTGAGCGGGCACACGCGATCTGTCAGTAATGCGTCTATTAGAATTTGCGGGCCTTGTCTGAGTATTTTAGTGAATTCAGGCGTTTGCTTCAAACCAAAATATAGTATATATGAGTGACAGGATTATTTTAGAATATACAATGCAAAGAAGTCTGTAAACTATTCAGTTTTGATGTAATAATTGACTCTTTATATTGCAATAAGTATTGTATCATTTGTGACAGCTGACCTTTGAACTGCTCATAAATAAAAGCTTGTTATAGTGCGCTATGTTGCGATTGTTCAGTATAAATTGTTGATTGTTTCTTATTTTCAATGAAAAATTGCTTGTGAATTTCAAATTCATTATAGCACATATAGTTTACTCGGTCTTTTCCACCATGGCATACTTCCGAAGTCTTCAAACATTAATTATGCTTCACAATATCGGCTTGAATGTGCAATGAATGCTGTTATTCGAAATATAATACCCTTACAATAAGCGGCAGCTTGTTTCATTATGGCATGTGAAATTCATCACGCGAAAAACGCATTTGACTTGCAGCAGGTTAATTTGACCAATTTTTTCTATTTTTATTAGCTAAAAACATTAACAAGGGAACAAAGTTTCCTGCATTAATTTGGAAATCGTACATTTATTTGGAAATAACATTTAATGACACGATTAACATTCGTTTGATGCCGATCATCATAATATAGCCGCATAAAATGAAACGAAGCCTAAATGTAAACTTTTATGATATTATGTGTGAATTATTATCCCAATTCTGCATCCTCGCAGACACAAAATATACTGCTGCAGAGCCTCTGAATACAGGCCTCAAATTTGGGAAAAATAAAGGCAAGGCCAGTTTGGCCTTGAATGTTACTAAGTTTTTCAGGGCATCAAGGCCAGTTTGAAAATTTTATTCAGTTGCTATTTTGAAGTTTCAAATAACGTTTGAGCTTCCATGAGAAAACAAAAATATACAGAACAGAAGCAATATTTAAAAAAAAATGCCAAATGTATCATAACTACCTACATGTATCATAACTACCTACAGTAATAATACTCACTCAAAACTAATGCGTATAATATACCACTTGAGGTTATGACTAAATTCAAAAATTTTATTTTTCCTTACGTTTTTCAAGCAGCAAACAAACTTAGAAAGTACGTTTAGTGTTTTATCTGTAAAATAATGCTAAAATGAAGAGTCATTTTAGATGATATGCCATGACATTGAAAAAATGCCTCTTGACTTAAACTATAACTAATAAAAATGTACAGTACATAAGTGATTATTGCCAATTTTACAAATCATACACTTGGTATTCTAAAGCTTAAGTATATACTGTACTCTGTGTTTGAGGGCAGGCCACTACTGGCCGTGAATTTCAGTATATTTCGAGGGCATAGCGGCAAACAAACAGGGCATTGACGGCCAGTGGCCACCGCTAAATTCGTAGCCTGCGAACAGGCTCTCAAGCTGAATTGAGAGAGCCTGCATCGATGACTAATGAATTTGAATATCTGCCCCGTAACGTTCGTTTTTCCAAATATGGAATGTCTATCCTTATATGGGGTTGCTTACAACTTTCGTGCAAACTAAATTTAGACCATGCAAACTAAATTTAGACCGTACAGTTTATACTGTTTTTCGAAATATAAGATATTGAAGCAAAAGTTTAAATGTTTTAAATACTGTTTTCTCAAAACAGAACATTTCATGCTTTGAGATAAGATGGCCAAGACCAATTTGATCAGTTAATGTGTTTTTTATGCATAGTGCTTAGCAGTTGACATATATAGAGCTCAGCGGAATAATATAAATTATAGCATCTGACCAATGAGAATTTCGCGTCACGATTTGAGACGCAGATATTCAAATTCATTAGTCATCGATGCAGGCTCTCAATTCAGCTTGAGAGCCTGTTCGCAGGCTACTAAATTTGAGGCCTGTGAATAAAACATATAATTTTTGTCTTGTTTTTCGAAAGATATCACATGATTGTTGCCATGACAATGAAAAGTAGGTCAACTTTTAGAATCTCCTTTGATAAATCATATAAAACTTGAATGGTAATAATCAAGGCCATATACTTTTTTTTTAAATACACAAACTGAGACCCAGGCATTAATGTACCTGAGTGATCTACAGGTATTTGCCGACATATGATGTCACTGGAGTTAAAATAATTTGCAATATCTTTTCAAAAACTCAATTCATGAACATTACAGCCTATCATATTGTAGACAGTGCTCTCACAACAAAATTTTAAAATTCCTTAGCGTGAGCTCCAAAATTCCTCAGATATTCCCAAAATTCCTTAAATGACTTGTTTATCCTTGTAAGTACCCCGCAATCCTGTTCTTTCACCTCGTTCTGAGTCTGTCAAAAGCAATGCTACCAACGACATTGCTCACCAACTTATCGCAAATGTTCAAAACAACAATGAAGTAAATAACTAAATTAATAGTAAATTGTTTTGTTGATGGAATCATTGGAATGTTAATACAAAGGATACATAAGATGCACAGTCGCGCCAAGAAACTATAATTATGTAACTTGTTGCTATTTTTAAATACATTTCAGTTTACTGTAACATGTGTAACAAGACTGAAAGAAAGGATATTCGTTTTTCTCACAATATTTTGAGGCTAAACAGCATTCTTATTATTTCTACCAAAACTGCCAAAGACCTTTCTCGAAATATTTAAATTCGTTAAAAATGGAATTCCTAAAAAAATCCTTAAAACTTTGCAAAATTCCTATTTCTGACGAAAAATCCTTAGAAGTGAGAGCACTGATTGTCGAGTAGTAATAGTAAGAGGTATACTAAAAAAAAAGGGGGTGTGTGAACCTACTTCATTTAACTGGAGCTTTGAATGGAAAGTGAAACTATCGCGGGCGTCAAAGGTAACATCCGCTGACTGTACGGACGGGGGGGATAATTTGAAGGGGGCGTACCCAATTTAGGACGAATGCTTGCCGTGTTTGATTGACAGGTGCATTGCGCAAGTGGCGTGTGCGCATGCGTGGGGGAGCTCCGAACCCAAAGCCATGGTCGACCGAAGTGACGTTCGTTCGAACTTGCCGCCGTTTTTGAAATCGTACGTCGTGACGTCACAAGTTTCGGGTGTGTTACCACTTGCGAACTGTGTTTTATCCGGTGTTTCCATAGAAAATATTCCTTTTTCGGGTGTTTTTGTATATATATTAACCAATATCGTATTTTCTCAATAAGAATATGCGATTATATCAACGTTTAATATCATTTTTTAGTTTTTTAAAAAATGCTAGTAACGTTTTTCAACACACCAATCGTAAAGTATAAAGTTTTATTGGTAATCAATCTTTATTAATAATATTTACAATAAAATCAAAGAAATATTCAGAAATTTGATATGTTTATACTAAAAAGTCATGTGCTAGAGTCGCTATCATTTCGTTTTTTTAATAACGTAGACAGTACGTATTCTGGAGCGTTAATTTTTTCTAAAAGTTCACGTTTTTCCTGAATATCCTGCAGTGCTTTAGTCCGTGTATCTGCAAATAGTTCGTAGGTCTGGTACTCGCGCATGGTATCGACAACAATATCGTGGGGTAGTTTTGTCAAAATTTTTCTCGATTTCTTGCATTTACCCCGCGCATCAGGTAGGGTCAGTTCACGTCGTGTTAGCTGCAAAGCTTGCAGGTCGTTAAAATCTTCGTCCATACGTGTCAATTGTTGATCGGTGGTAGGGCGCCCACATTCCCGTTTTTGTTTCCTCGCCGGGGTTTTCTTTGCTTTCTTTGCTTCCGTTTCTGTTTCTTGTTCTTCAAATTGTTTTCTGGCTGCCGTTATATCTTTTCCCTTATGAATTACTTTCACAGGGGTCGTGAATATTTGAGGTATTTCTACCGACTCGGTAGCCATGAAATCGTCGAGGCATGTGCTAAGTGAAGTAAACAACGTTTCGGCGTTTGTGTTCGGGAAATCGACCGACTCGTTAGTGTTAATACTGCTGCTACCGCATTTCACGTCAACAATAATAGTTTCGTCGGGTTCTTGTGGGTTTTGTGGCGTTTCAAGTGTGAACACGTTAAATTGCCCTTTGACAATGTTAACATGTTTCTTTAATTTTTGAAGTTTAATAGGTAGTGTAGTCGGTTGCGGTGTTAAAAGTCTAGTTGGGAGGCGATGTTGTTCGGGTTTAATGGCGATGTAGATATCGGTGAAGGTATTTGCTGCGGTGGTGTTTGATATATGGGTGTATTGAGGCGAGGTTGGGTTGTTGGATTCTTCTTTGCCAGCTGCCATTTGATAAAATTCAACTCGTAAATATTATCAGGAAATTGTTGAGCGTACGCTGTAAAATCCTAGTATTCAGCAAGTAGCGGTGTAAGATCTGTCTCATTGGTGACGACAACCCCCAACAGGTCGAGAAATTTGTATAAATTCGGATCCATTTTTTAGCAGACGTAGGATTTATGCTGTTTCGTTTACAAGTAGCTGTAGTAAAATGTGTTAAAATTATAGTTGTAAGGTTTCAAGTGTAAACGCCGTGCCCAAAATGGGACAGGGTGTTTTTAGTGTGATAACCATATTTGGTCATTGTAGTTATGACTACCATAAAGATGTTTATATGTGTTTGTGTGTAGTGGGTCATATATGGTCGTGTAGGTTAAACCCGGTTAAAAATGTTTATGTGTGTTTATTAGCGTGTAGCAACAGGGGAATGTGAAAGGAAAGCTCTGTGTCTATATATGGGTGTACCCATATATGTACACGTTAGTTTAATATTTTATATGTTGGGATGAAGGTTCTTATAAGGGCGGTTTTTAACAGTCTATGTTATATATTTCAAAGTGAAATGAGTTTTTGTTGTAAACTTTTATCAACATTGCTGCTAATAACGTTCTTATTGTATTTATTTACAATTTATTATTCGAATATATCTATAAAAGATTTAGAAGAGGTGTTGGTTCAAACATATAGCTGTACAGATGAATATGTCGAGGTATGATCGCTTTTGTGAAATGTTATTTCATCAATTAAAGAGTCATAGTCGTGGCTCTATAGATATCTATCATGCGGGTTATGTTTTTCGCGATGTTCGTGCGTATGTCAGTCGGGCGCAGGATGGAAGCCGGTGTTATATGAGGGTTGTATTCCTGAATCATCGGTGTCTTATAAGAGAATCATCACTGGATTTAACTTATAATTATCAGGATAGATTGGGGAATTATGATATGCAGTTTTGTTTTCCCGGTTGCTACGGAAACTTATGTGGTATTTTTCATGAAGAATGCTACAACAGCGTGAGACAAATGTATCGGGAAGCGGCGATGTGTAGTATTGAACAAATTGCCATAGAGATTGCAAAACGTTGTCCGGGTGTAATAGTTAGTCAAGATTTAATAAAACGACAAGTGGAACATTATAAGATCGGTGACTGTTCTCTTTTAGAATTGGATCATAGGGGTAAACCCATGCTACAATGGTCACGATAATACTAGCATTTGTTTTTTCGTTATAGTTCAGATGAAATAAAAGACGCTATTGTTGTGCACACACCCTGTGATACAGTTCTTGATGACGAACCGCTCGCAGTATTACAGACCATAGCTAGCGATTATAAGTTTTTCGATTTCTATCTACGTGTGGGGCGAGAGCAGCGGATACAGTTAGCGGGCGGTCGGTTATGGCCGACAGTAATTGTAGACGGTGTTATGAAAACCATACCTAGTTTTTACATTTATCTTATAGCTGTGAACAAGTGTGAGAATGGCGATAGATATATAACGATTGGTGTCGTACATTGGTTGTTTGGGATTTATGCCGAATTGGACATCGATTATCGGATTTATCCCGAAGCGTTTAAACAACAACACCGCACACTGTTACACCTATATATTTACCGACGGTGACGTTTGATAGTACAGGTTTTGATATTGACTATGGTAATGATGATGATGATGATGATGATGAAGGAAGATCGTTAACAGTTGCTGAAGCGCGAGATTATGTTAGCGGGACGGTAGATACATTGATAACATATATAACTGAAAATTATCAGGCAGATTGTCCTCTCTCTTTGACTGCAGATTTCGAAAAGGAGCACGGGATAGCTGTGTCGAAACGTTTGGTTCAGATTATGCTATATCATCAAAAATTGGTGTGTAAAGTACAAGATTGGATAATTTCAAGGTGTGGTTGTACGCGAAACGACCAGATCTGCCATTGTGGACTGTATACGTCCCGCGATATAATCAAGTGTAGAAAATTGTATTTTCAGGACGCGGGATTATTGGTCAGTGATGCGGTGTATTTTACCACCTCGAGATGAGTATGGGTGGATATTATACCGTTATTTGGAAAAACGTAACTGTGCAAAACCGTCCGTTTTACGACATACGAACACGTCATTATATGCTTATCGACAGGTATACCCCAATGTTCAATATTGGCTGTATATGACGGAAATGCTTAGAACTCATCATGGTTATATGTATCGATTAACATTTCAAACATTAGATGGTCTTGCGCATATACATGTTACATATGATATAAAATATCTACCGACTATGAATAGTAGTGGACATGTAATGTACGATACGATGGGGGTTCAATGTTTAGGTATGCAAAGATGTGTAGAATCTGTGATTCTTAATGATTTTTTAAATAATACATATTTAGCGACAGTAGAAAATATTATGAGATATATTAGAGAACATATTACATTCTTAACCAGTAGTGTTTCGTCGGAATATATTAATCGGTTGCGGTTAGATATAGCAAGGGTATATAAAATTGTAGTGTCTCCGGATTATATATATGGTTTGCAACATATAGTAAAGGAAATGTTAAAAAATATGTATCGGTTAGACAGTCAGGATTGTTTATGTCTGAAAATGAATAATTGTTGTATATGTAAGAAGGCAAATTTACATTTTTTAAGGTTACAATGTGAACATATTATGATAGATTTAGAGAAAAAAATAAAATAAAAAGAGTGTGCATATGAAAAGTGTTTGTTAGTTGTCTGTTGATATTCGGGTATGGAGGGGTTATTTCAAAGAAAACATAATCAGATGTCTCATGAGGAAAGGGGTATGGTTGAAAAAAACAAAAAAGAAATAGCGCGACGTATTACACACGTGATTGATTGCGAGGCATATACGAATAAAAAAAACACATTTCTTCATGAAATATCGGTTTATAGGGTGAAAACCGGCGAGTGTTCGTCGTTTCAAGTGTATATGCCGTTTGTACCATTTAATGAACACAGTTATACAATTGATTATCAAATAAAGAAAATTCACGGCTTACCGATTGTCTCTAAACGTTTGACGGGAGATTTTTATACATTAAAAGAATCGATGGCATTTTTAACAGATGAATTTATGTCTCATGCTGATTTAGTGGCTTATAAAGGCGGAGATATCGAACGTAATTTGTTAAATAATATGGGTGTTCGGTGTATTAATCTTGAAGTATTGACATGTCCAAAGTATGCAGACTTGCTGACCTTATTTGGTCAATCGCAAGAATGTTGTCCTTATCACCTTGGTAACCATTACCACTGTTCAAAACACGAAGTAAAAATGTTCATGCATTTTGTGTATTCTATTCTGTAAGGATGGCGTATGTTGAAAAGCTCAGAGCATTATCGTATCTTCTATTAGCCCAACCTTTCAATCCGACATTGTGGAATATGTATTCTACATGTAAATTTTTACGATTCTATAAACCACCAATGGTTAAGGAACGACAAATTGTGCATTATTCCCGAGTTAAAGAGGAATGTTGGCTGAAAGGGGGTTTTGAGACGATACGTGATTTTATTGCTGTCGATGATGTAGAAAATGCAAATGAAGAGGTAAAAAGCGACAACCCCAACACACCCGATCTGGTGTGGGATAAAAATCCCCGCACGGCCATCGCCGGTGTGGACGAAGACGGTGGGAAGGTATTATATCACATACCCGTGGAATGGATTCCCCGATTGGGCACTCGCGACGGTTTTTTTGTGCTAACACCCTTTGTGTTTTGCTGCCGTGAAATATTAGTACGTTCAAAAACACAGTTGGTACGTTGCCAATCGTTAAATATGCCTTGCGAGTATTATGTAGATGAACATTATTTCCATGTTGGTTTGGGAGATTGCGACGAAAACAGTTCGGAGGTCGAAGTGTTTGCGGGTACACAGTTGTATGTGGGGTTGAAAAACATCATGCAACATTTTAAGACGGGGTTATATGTAAATATGGGGGAAATGTTAATCGCTCTCGACTGTAATGAGAAAGTGTTGCAGTATTACCGTAAAGAAGTGCACAATGAAAAGAATGAAAATGGCGAACCTGTAGTAACTGTAACATATAATGTAGAAGAGAAGAGGGGTATGTTTATTCGTAAGTATTTAGCGCATATATTAGTATGCAAAAAATGTATTAGATATCTTGAAGATTTTTTAACGTTATTAGACCAGAGTGTGGAAAAACACCCATTTCCTGAACATGCCGAATTAGATTGCGACGGTCATAATTGTATAGGTTTACCCGTCTTACGCCATATATTAGATGCGGATTTTGATAGTTTGAGGGATAAAGCTTTTTATGGTGTTGTAGTCGATGTGTTTGAGAGTCCTTGCCAACGTGTGGATTGTTTTATGACATCTTATGTTATAAAATATGTGTAAAACATGTTTGATTTTAGTGAACTATTTGATGAACTGTTACAAATGGGTTGTATGTATTAAAATACGATGCAAAAATAATAGGGTATGCCCTTATAAGGTCATCATATAATTTGCTTCGATTTGCTCGTTTCTTTAATGTGTGTCGTTTAAAACAAAGCGATCGTGAGGATTTTATTCATTGTTTAAAGGTTCGTAAATTAATTGCGTGGCAAGATTTTGATATTGTTTTGGCAATCGTTACATGATGGCTACATCAACTAAAACACACTATTTCGAAACGTTTGCAAATGAATTAAGAGTTGCAGAGTTTTTGAAAAAAATATTAGAGAGTGGCGAATTGTCCTATTATCGTTATGTGGACATACCCAATAGATTGGGGTTAAGAAAGATGACGGGGAGATGGGGTTGGAAATTATACGGGGTTCTAGAATTTAAGGAACGGATGAGTCCTAAAACTGTCCGACAGATGTTTTGCAGTGAACGGATCTATCTGGCAGCGTTGCTCACGGTAAAAAGACCGATTGTATTAACACTGATGCGGTTGTGGGTACTGTGTGAATGCTACGGTATGCATTACGCGGAAACACAATCTTCCAACACAGCAATTGGGTTTGGTGGTCGAAAAACGGAAAACGAAGTAAAATATATGAGACCCTATATTAAAGCATTAACCCGGTATAGGGATTGTGTGAAAAATGATTTTTGTTATAATAATTTAGATGGTGCAAGACAAATATGTAAATATAAACTTATGCTAGAAAAGAAACTGCAAAAACGAAATGACATGTATCATGTAGTATGACCATATTTGGACGTTGACATTTTTTATGCTAGAAAAGAAACTGCAAAAACAAAATGATATGTATTCATGTAGTATGACCATATTTGGACGTTGACATTTTTTATATATTGTTTGGTTTAAATGTTTAATCTTTAGTTATGAGGATACTGTCAATGAAACAGTATCTCTTATGGCGTAGTACAAAATTTAAAATAAATAAATAAAATGATTTTTTAATACCTGTTTCAATCAATCAATCCGAGAATGAATATTTGCACTTTGCATTTATTCACTTATAAACGGGCCAAGTTTAAAGTGTGACATATATGATTGACAGGTAGCAGATTTTAATAAGTTATAAGTATGGGGTGTGACAGGATCGATGTTTAGTAGTGGTAAGCAATTGGGTAAAAAAGCAAGTCGCGAACGAGGTCGAGAACTGAAAAGAACCCGTGATTTTGTACGAAGTATTTCTTGTAACAACACATCGTATAGCGCATCGGTGAGAAAACACGTCGTATAGCGCATCGGTGAGAAAACACGTCGTTGTACGCATCGGTGATAAACAGGACAAGATATAATAAAATAAAAAAAACAGTAAGAGGTATGTAATTTTTTATTGATGATATTGATAAACTACAGGCATGTGATTAATGGGTTTTCGTACACCACCCCCTTCTTGATTTACAGTTCGCGTGCGTTGTATTCTGCTACGTCTGTCTTTGCGTTTTGCTCTTGCCGCTTTATGTTTTACTCTTTTCATTTGTCTCGCGGCATATCTTTTACCGTTTACCACAGCGTTTGCGACGGCTTGTTGTAATATATCGCCGGGATTAGGTACGCTTGAACCGCCACGTTGTCTTTTAATTCTGCGACGGCCCCCAGCATATGGGTTGATACCCGGATTTATTTGTCGATCCCAGCTGCTACGCAATGGCATTGTTATGTGTGTGTGTACGTAGTTCTTCTACGAAAATATGAATGTTTTTAATAACTGCGGTTGTTTTTATAACCAATAGTCGTTACCGTAGTTAACAAAAATTTCAGAATGTGGTGGGATACGTTGTGTGGATTTTAGACGGAACATTTGATTTCCACGCATGCGGCTATTATAATGAAATTTCGTATTTCTAGCATCGTTCGCAAATCTACCCGCCGCATCCGTTGTATGATTTGCGTCGACGCACAAGCCTTTTTGATTACATATGGTATATTTTGCAACGCTTTTACCGTATTTTCTATCAATTTGTGCACGAGTACGGCGTCGTCCTGTGTATTTTGAAATTATACGCCCCGGTGGTATGGTTTTTTTCCAACTAAATAACCCTTTTCCCGCATTTTGAATTTGGGAGGGTTTAATTCGTAGATTATCTTGTTTTGCCAAATGTATCCAACATTTTGGCGTATGTGCTGTTCGTTTACGACATCGTTTTTGTAATAATGTATTGCTAATACATTGTTTTGATTTTCGAATACTTTGTTGTAAACGTTTTTGTTTTAAGTTTGTCACAAAACGACCACTCATTTTTTTTTTGTTTATTTATTCTGCATATACTATAGTTACGCCGATATAGTCGTCGTAATGTCGTTCGATATATTTTATTATATTTTCAATTTTAGTCACCACATCTGACGGCGCTTCTGATTCAACCTGAAACAACGCCAATCTCTGACGTAGGGTGTCTGGGTCCACTTTATATATCATCATCGGTTACCTCGTAACCTATTTTGTAAAGTTCTCTATCATTTTTGGCCAATTTATTTTTTACATGTACCGAGATATGTATTTCAAATTTGTTGCTCATTCTTTATTCGGATGTTGTCTGTTCAACACGTGTGATTGAAATGGGTCAAAAATGTTTTAAGGGTGGTGAAGATACACCGTGGGTGACATTTAATTGTAATATGGTGCAAATTCGTGAAAGTAATAATATTTCGATGGATTTTACAGATGGAGGCGAAGAGAACGACAACGTAAAGGTCACAAATTGTTGCTGCATCCAATGGCGTCGAAGGGTGGTGGTGAAAAAAGACGGCGAGATGAAGGGGAAAAGGAAAATAAACGACAAAAAGGTGTCGATGGAGGGGTCGCCGATCAACAAACAATTGAATTGGTGAGGAAATTATTTAACGAAAGAAAGAAATTGCAAAAATGGTTGTTGCTAGAAATGATAAGCGGTCAAAAATAACTAAATTAGCTGAAATGGTGAAGAAAACAAAAACTTTATATAGAGAAAAACGTAATTACAATATAGAGGATCGTGACATTGAATTAGCGGCACTTGTACAATCACATAAAAATGCGAATGTGCCAAAAAAAGCCTTTTCGGTGCGTCAAATACGCACCCATCAACGTTTTGGTTATACCGAATATATATATGATGTAAATGTGGGTAGTGAACATATGGGGAGTTTACCCGATTTTTTTGCCAATTTACGTAGTGTTTTTGATTATTTAATAAATACCATGTTGTATTATGCTCAGACGAATACGGATAAGGCAAGATTTTTTATCTCGAATGCCCCACGCACCCCTTTTTCCACAAGTGTATTAACCGTAACGGATTTTACAACCGATATGTTTTTTAATATTTTCGAAAAACATATGCAAAGTAATGCAGAAGAGATTATAAATAATGGTTGGAATACCACCGTTAGTTTGTACATTTTTCCAAATAATTATGTTTCGCGTAATAAAACGTCACGGGTAAAAAAGAAAAAAAAACAAAGTAAATTGTATAAATATTTTGGTAAAAACACCGTCGAGTCTGGCAGCGGTAGAAAAAAAAAACCGGCGTTAAAACATGGTCGCGAAGTTCGACATGGTGTTTTTCAAATTGGCACTTCGAATGTTAAAAATTGTTGTTTGGGTTTAGCACTCTTAGTGGGTAAATCTTATCTACACAACGATACTGAAGCATACAAACTGAAAAGAAACAATAATGTACCATTAAGCAGCATATATACAGACGACGCAATTACAAACGTGTATACGACTAGCAACCTACCCGTTGGCCAACCTGTACGTATTAATCAATTACAAGATGTGTATGAAAAATATCTAAAATTGGACGGTATAGATTTAGTTGTTTTTTCCAAGCAACAAGCCGACAGCATTGTGTACGATTCTAGATTAGATCCGGATCAACACATACACCGCATTATGAACGAAGTTATTTTTTTATGGCTAAACGATAACCATTACGATCTAGTAACCTCCCCATATACATTTTCACGTTTAAATTTGGGGAAATTCTGTTTTTCATGCATGCGATATTTCCGCCGGCACGAAACAAAAACTACACACGTGTGTATATCGAGTTTGACATGTCATCGTTGCTATAGTAATACCCGCAGGTGTGCCGTCGTGTCGGGTTTTGTACAACAGTGTACTATATGTGATGTTATTTTTTACAACCCCGATTGTTTTACCAAACATTTGTCGCAAAGGGTGTTTAAAACATATGTGAATGGTTTGTTAACAACCGAGACACCGTGTCAGCGTTTCTTTTTCTGCGGCGTGTGTTATAAAACGGTAATGCGTAAAACAATCACGGCTAGTAAAAGCTATACAAAACATAAATGTGACGAAATGTTCTGCATACATTGTAATAAATTGAAAAAGAAAGATCATCATTGTTATATTAAACTGGTTAGAGAGCAAAAAAATGAATCACGACCCACTTTGTATTTTTATGATTTTGAAACACGCGTAGAGGAGGAGGGTTATATGATACCGTTTTATTGTATCGTGCAAAAAGTCTGTGATGTTTGTGACGAAAAACCGTTTGTGAAAAATTACGAACATTTTCTACCGCATCCGAGCGAATCTTTTACGGATATCTCAATCGAACCGGTGCTTTGCTGTGGGCATCAACAATATGTTTTTGAAAAAAACAACGACGATATTGTAGCGGATTTGATCGATTTCATGATGGCTCAACCCAAAAATAGTGTGTGGGTGGCGCATAACGGGGGGCGATTTGATAGTATTTTTTTAATGCGTGAATTATTAGTTCATCGTAAACTTGTACCCAATGTTCTAATGAATGGTAGTAAGGTGATGTCCTTAGAGTTGGAAGAACGAAATTTGAAAGTAATTGACAGCTACCTATTTCTTTCGATGAGATTGGCAAAATTTCCCGAGGCTTTAGGGATTGAAAACGTAACGAAGGGGTACCACCCTTACTTGTTTACCAATTTAAATTATGTTGGCGAGATGGTAGGGTTAGAATATTTTGAATTACCCCCGGAAGGTAGTAAGGAACGAAAAGCTTTTGATAAGTGGTATAGACAACAACAGAGTAAACCCTACGTGTTTCGTGAGGCGATATATTATTATTGCTGCCTGGATGTGGATATTTTAAGACAGGGTTGTATCATATTCTCCAGACTTATCTATCGTATTACGGGCGTATTACCCTTTTACGACCGCACATGTAATACTGTGGCGGGTTTGGCTCTAAAAATATATCGTAAAAATTTTCTAAAAGAAGAGCAAATTGGACAGGTGCCAGCATGTGGTTATGGGGGTAAGAATATTAATCAAAGCGCAATCGCTTTGTGTTGGCTGAAAGAGATTGAAACTATGCTAAATGAAAACGATCTAAGATTACGTAGTAAGCTTAGTGTGGAGGGTGAGGCACGCATTATGTCACGTTATGTTGACGGATATTGTGAAGAGACCAAAACAATATATCAGTTTCACGGTTGTTTTTATCATGGGTGTGAGCGTTGTTACGATGGTGATTGTTACAATAGCGTTTTATGTGCGAAATTTTTTACACTGTTGGCTAGCACGCAGATATTATCGCGAACGTTTCGACAAGCGGGCTATACGGTTGTAGAGAAATGGGAATGTGATTATCGCAACGATGTCGACATGACACCATATCGTTTAAAACAATTGCGTCTAACATCATTTTTCGAATTCATCCAGTTGGAACCACGTGACGCACTTTTTGGGGGGCGCACATCCCCTGCTACACTATATTATGATATGAAACATACCGGATTACGGGCAATGTATTTTGACATATGCTCTCTTTACCCGTATGTGCAGAAAAAATTTGAATATCCTACACAACATCCGGTCATTTTTCGGGGTCCCGCATGTCAAAACATCGATGTAAATCATGTGTTTGGTTTAATTAAGTGTAAAATTTTACCACCCACACACTTATTGTTTCCTGTGTTACCATTTCGTTCGGAGAAATTAACATTTCCCTTGTGCCGTACGTGTGTACAACGGCAGCAGAGTGATCCATGTCAACACGATGATGAACAGCGTGCACTATATGGCACGTGGACAAGTATAGAAATTCAGAAAGCTTTACAATTAGACTACCGTATCTTAATTGTTTATGAGATTTATCATTATGAGAAACGTGAAAGAATATTCGATCAATATGTAAACACATTTATAAAACTTAAACAAGAAAGTAGCGGGGTACCAAAAAAATGTCTAGACCAAAACGGTGCGGTTGTCCAAGAAAAGTTGCAGGAATATATTGACGATTATCAAAAGCATGAGGGCGTTGTTTTGGAGGCTGATAAAATGTCTTATAATGCAGGTCAGAGAATGGTTATGAAAGCTTTGTTGAATTCCTTGTGGGGTAAATTGGCTCAAAACGAAGATGTTACGGTTGTGTCATTTTTAGAAAGCCTGCACGATTTGTTAGAATTAGTAAACGACCGCACTGTGGACGTAACCTCTTTAGATTTTATTAGCGACAATATCGCAAGAACAACACATAGGAAAACAGCGAGTCTAACACCCCTACCCAATCGTAATGTGATTATCGCCTCCTTTGTCACAGCGTATTCTCGGTTGGAATTATTAGAGTATTTGCTTAAATTAGGGGAAAATGTTTTGTACTATGATACAGATTCGGTGATTTTTATAGAGGATCGTGCTAATGGTAAATATTTAGAAACCGGCGAATATTTGGGTCAAATGACCGATGAGTTAATTGAAAAGAAAACAAGCGCAAAATGGATTGAACAATTTTGTTCGGCAGGGCCGAAATCCTATTCGTATCGTACGAATGTCTATACGCGTTACAACGATGACGGTAGCGAAAGCAAACAACAAGATGAAATTGTGTATGTAAAAGGGTTTTCATTAAAAGGGGCTGCCAAAAAACTGTTAACATTCGACAGCATTCGAGAGTGTGTGGAAGATCCTTCCAAAGAAATTGAAATTACCTATCGGGAATTTGTGCGTGAAAATACACAAAGTATTTCGGTGCAACAAAACATGAAAACATTTAAATTCACCTTCGATAAACGGGTTGTGCATGAAAATTTTACAACCACACCTTTTGGTTATCAATAATGGTTTCTTATACGTTTTTTAGAATAAAACAAACACCGGTTGTATGCACGATGTAACATTAGCCTTTCAACACCCGTTTATGATGACGATATGCGGGCCGACACAATCGGGTAAAACACATCTAATGGTTGAAATGATAAAAAACATTGACGAACTGATTGTACCAACACCAGACAAACTATTGTACTTATACACAGCTGAACAACCAATATATGCAGAAATAACACACCTTGTTGCTGAAAGACGTGAAACATCCGCACTTAAAAGTTGTGAGTTTTACGACTGTACACGATTGGGTATACCCACGATAGAGAATATAAGACCGCTGTTGGGTCAACGCACCCTACTTGTTCTTGACAACCTAATGGTTTTTGCAATGTCGAGTAGGGAAAACACCGAAAACTTAAACAATTTAGCGACACGCGATAGCCATCATTTAAATCTCTCTGTATTTTTTGTGTGTCAAAATTTAAATTATGGTAGTGGAAAATTACGAAATATGCGTGTAAATAGCATGTACCATCTTCTTTTTAATAACCACACTGATACTCGAGATATCGAATTGATAGCGCGAAATAAGGGCATCCGTCTGCCGACGATACGGAAAATATTAGCCGATGTGAGTAAAAAACAATACGGTTATGTGTTGTTTGATGGTTGCCCTCATTCGCCTGCCAACGCACGTGTTCGAACGGGTATCTTGCCAAATGATTGTACAATAATTTATGATACAGAAAAACAATTTGTATAGAAATATTATATTAATAAAAATATAGAAAATTACATGTATTGTTGAAATGCTTCTAAATATGTTTTACAAATTTGACCTTTAGCTGTATTACATTTACGTTTATATATATTTATCATGTTTGGGTATTCTTGATACACTAATTGTTTTAATTTGTTCTCGTTCTCTAAAAGTTCATCTTGTTTGACAGAAAATACATCGATGATGTTATCGTTGTTATAAAAACTATTTAGAAATAATAAACACCACGCGCCACAGGTCTTGCTAATATATGATTGACGGGGTAGTTGCATATATACAGAAAAGTTACAGCGTAAGCTGCGGAAATAATCAAGCCAGTATTTACGACCAAAAAAACGTGGTGTTTTCCCAAAACTATCGAAAAATACAATATCTTGATGATCCTTTACAACACACACCCAATGCGTGCCGGGTTTATCATCTTCGTCCGTATTCCACACCCAACAACAACGGTCTTTGATATTTTTCGGATAATTATTTGCAGGATAGCAACCCAAATGTTTTTTTAACAACAGCATTTGAGCGAGCCAATTTATCGATGTCGTCGGTGTTTAGGAATTTACTTAGAAAACAAGTTAACGACGTCATTATTTAATCTGAAAGATAACCCCTTTTTCTTCTCTTACCGAGCATAGCAGGACGTTTACCCGTTTTTTGGTTTCCTGTCGGGAGTTTACGTGCGGTTTGTACGGTACCGAAATTGCTTTGATTCAAAATAGTTTTGTACTCTTCTTTAATTCTTTTATTTCGAATATAGGAAATTGGCATATTCGTCTTTCTTAATAATAATAAGACCTTATGTCGGTTCTGTTCGTTTAAATTAGGTTGTGTTTGGGTGTAGTTTCGTGTTAAATCCTCCAGCATATCTTGATAGGATATACTTAGATGACCACCGTCTGCAAATTTGATACCCTGAGGTACACCATTTTTTCGAAAATGTGCTTCAATTTTTTCCGCTGAAGACGCCACGGTTCCCAGTTTATGACCCGCACCCGAAGCACCCGCTGTCACCGGTGCGGGTTTGCTACCCTCCGCCACATCTTCACCCTCCTCGATTTGATTAAGACCCACAGATGTTCGATAATTTTCGGTTTTTCTTAAAAAATTAATGATGTCATTGCCCGCAGTGGGGGAGTTATTCTTAACAGATTTTTTAACTTCCTGACGACTTTCAATAAGACCGGCCTCCTTGGCGCTACGTTTGGCGTTGTTCAACAATTCGTCTCTCGCGTTATTTTTAGCAAGCCTGTCCATTAAGTTGTTGAATTTATTCGCGTCTATCAACGCTAACCGCTTGACTTCGTCGCCCATTTTTTTGCAAATGATTTTTCTTGATCGACTCGAGTTGTGTAATGGCTTTCCGAATATAACCGTGAATGCGCATATTTTCTACAAACGTAAATTTTATATCTTTCTTCGGACAATCTTTACTGGTAATATATTCTAAAACACCGCGATCGCCACGATCTATTTTAATATCAAGTTTGTTACGCACAATTAAATCACATATGTGTAGACAATGTCTTATAATAGTCGGTGAAATTTGTTGGCTTTTTTGATCGAAATCTAATTTCATAAAATGTGTGACGCTGGGGATAAGCTGATTTTCTTTCCTTTTCTTCACAACTCGGTCTTGTAGTTGAATTAAGTGTTTTAAAAAACCCTGAATTACTTCTTCATCTAAACCCTCTTCCTCAAATTCACAATCCTGAAATTCATCCTTGCCATCAATATTTAAATCCGAATTATCACACTCATCAAACGGTTGAATATTTTCGTCAACGTCTACACACTTGGGATCAGTGTTATTCAAATTATCATCATTCGCCGCATTCGTTTGATCGACATCATCACCACAATTATCATCATCATCAGCATCTGAGTATCCCGTTAAGTTTACGTTGTCGCTTAATCCAATGTCTTCATTAAATTCTGTATTTTCACACATATTTTGAAATTATACTGTGTATGTGAACAGTCTGAATATTCACCCCTTTACCGCTAATAATTTTCGTGTTCGGTGGTCGCGGCCGTCTCACAAAAGATTCGGGCTTTTTAGGGGGCCCTGGTTTTAAACCCCTCTTCACGATCACGTGTCCTGGCATATTGTAATGCAAAAATGTGTATACGTTGACTTTTAAAATACATTTTAATCAAAATTTAAAATCATATTTCCACATTGCAAAACCGCCCTTTTGATTTTTTTTCGACCCTCTGGCTTTTTTCCCAATATTAAAATTCCCACCCTTTTGCTCTGGGACGAATATTTTTCGAAAATAATGTAACGATCCTTTTCCACCTTTTTGTTTTTTTGCAATTTTAAACTTTCCACCCTTTTGCTTTGGCCCCCAAGCTTTTGTAAAATTAGAGAGCCATGATTCTCCGCCTTTTTGTTTTTTTTTACACAATCTATTTGCACAACAGCGTCCTTGGGCCATTCTTGAACAGAGTAGTTCTGAAAATACTTATGCAGCGTATTTTAAACGTGCTTGTGTCCCAAAACCAACACTCATCTGATTTCTAAATTCACCGATACAAATTAGCTGTTGTGCGGCGGTGGTGTCTTGTGCAAAATCAATCTTCACGCCCAAATTCCCGCTTGTTGAATTGGGTAAAACTTGTGAAAAACCATCACGATTCGGGGATAAATCTGTAACAATCATACCGAAATCTGATAGATACTCGTCATATGTACAAGGCATTTCGCTATGTCGTCTATCCAATGATTGTCGTAAATTAATGTATGCCTCTTTTGAATGAGTAATTACAGGGTGTATTTCGGCTTCATTGATGCTTACAGCAAAACGTTAAATATTGGGGAAAGGTGTTTTGAACGGACATAATTCATACGAACCATTGTAACGAGCTTGTGATATAATTTTTGTCACAAGACGCGTAGGTCGTGCCCCATTGAAAATATCTTTGTGCTGAATGTGGCGACTATTGATAGGAACGGGTATTGCAACATACCGGTGTGTAATTTTATAATAGCGACATTCTTCACCTTTTTGAATCATCAAATCATTGATGGCTGCTGATAATTGGGCGTTTGGTTTTAAAATCGGCATGACTAATTTTAAATCCGCCATTTTCAACTCTACTACCGCACATTGTGCGGCCGTACCATACAAGACTTTATTCTTCTCCAATCGAGTTAAAACCACTTTGATATCAAACGATGTGGGGACATAACGTTTAACACGTCCCAACACATCTAGTTTATCAATACATCGAAATACTGCGGCTTGATTTATTTTAACAAATCTCTCTCTAGCACCCAGATTTGTATTACCCGTCGCATTCGTATTATGATGCAAATTTGTGACTACATCCATCTGCCCGGGTGTGTCGCGGATCATTAAATTAATATTTTTATCATCAAGGTACTCTGAGGGTACGGTGGTTAGAAAATCATGAGTAAACTCAAGTTCATTTTCCTTACTCGATTGTGGTGTAATTAATTGATTATTTAAATATACCGCTTTGGTTTTCCAACCGTAACGTAACGGTGCCATGTTAACAGATACATTTCTATCGGCGGCGGGTGCGGCACCCCCAACTGTTACCGCCACACGCAAATTTGCAGATAGTTTTGCATCAATCATATCTATCACACCATAATCCTGCCGATTATGCATAAACGTATAGATTTCAGCATTCTCCGTACTAGGGTTGGGGAGTAATTCTAAAGTACGTGTTTCGACAAATGTGTCATTATGTGGGAACGTATCAAATAATGTCATAGGACCCACAAAACCACTATCATGTTCTTCAATAGGTTCGGCATCCGGTGGTGACTGTCTTGCACGTTTCATCTTGACGATGTTCGAGGGACTAATGAAACTATTTTAAAAAAGAGTTTCTTTTTAAAAAAAAAAACACACATCATTTTTTTAAAAATTTATTAAAAATTCTAATTTTTTATATACATATATAATTTTTTAATAATAATCATCATCGTAATATCTCCGTCTGTGACGTCGGGGTGGCGGTCTGTCTTGCATCCATGAAGGCGGGGCTCTATTACCCCCTTGATTTACACTTTGTACAGGTTTTTGTGCTGGTTTTTTACCAAAAATACTACCCACAACACTTGTGCCAGTATTTAATAACATGGGTAATGCCATGCCCAACGCTATTCCTGCAGCGGGGCCAAAACCACCTTTTTGAGTTTTTTTTCCCCTCTTCGACTTTTTCCCTTTTTTATTAGCTATTCGCCGTTTACTACCCATAGATTAATTTTAAAATTTCCGGTGACATGTCTGCTTTTCCTCGTTGCTGCTGTTTAGGCGCTCTTGGTGCTATTTTACCAACCCTTTGTATTTTTGGGTTTGGCGCGTAATACGGGTTTAATTGTGGCGGTGGGCAAATTTTATCGGCGGCACGTTCTTCAACGGTTGATGCTTTGCCCGATAATGTATACAACCTTGTCCCCTTATAACGTGTACCCCCGCCTTTTAATAGCTTTACATAGTCTGCTTGCTCCATGGCGAATGATTACTTTTTTATATCTCATCATATATATTTAAAACAATGGATAATTTTGACCGATTTGGTACATCGGCAGCCAATGCAAAACTATCTTGTTCATATCCACCAGTACGTTCAAAAATAAATTTTACGTTATCATCTAAATCGCGTACATTTCGTATGGTTAATAAACAATTGGGTAGCGGTGTTTTAACAGTTGAATTCGAGACAGGAATTATTATCTTGTTATTTGCCAACTGTTCAAAACGCTCAAATAATAAATAGCGTTTTAGCGTATAATAATGACGAACTGTTTTCCCACGTGTCACACCAAAATCTATACCGCTGTAAAATGTACCACCGTGTACTTTTATTTCACGAGTCGTAAATTCACCACCCGAACTAACGTTCGTTAGTTTATTGGTAACATCCATTTTTCGCACAACAGATAGTTTATAACCCCCTAATAAACCCGTAACATGTGCCATGGTGTAGTACATTAGTTTATGCGATAGATGTGCTTTAACTTCCGAGCTGTATTCGTATTTAACAGGTGTGAGTTCTTTAGGGCGGTCGGGTTTTACTTCCAATTCGATTTTTAACATTTTTTCCTTATTCCACGACACACTCGATATTCACGGTGCCGCTGCTGAACGGTATTAGCGTATGTGTTGTATCGTAGATTGTAATTTTGAATTGATCAATTTTACTCTTAATTAATTTACGTCGTGTACTCGGCGGTGTATATACACACAATGCACCACTACCCCGATCGCTAGCTTTTAAGGGTACAATGGCTAACAAAGGCGCATATGTATCGCCAACAACCGACATTTCCAATTGTTCGCAATATACAAACATTTTATCAATACCGTTGGAAATATCTGGAAGGGCTTTACCCATGAATGAACAAGCAAAATTATTGCTGCCCCTCTCGTTGGTCTTATTCATGAAACGGTACCAATCATGGGGCGGTTTTAGATAGTTTGCAAAATAAAAAGATCCACTTTCCCACTTCAATTTTGTTTCGCTCACATCCGGGTGAACCCTTATTTCCCGCAAACCAAGCATATATTCCAAAGATTCGGTAAATACCATTTCAAATTCATCACCCTCCGCGGTATTTTGGGAAAAAACTTCAAATATTTGATGGGGTGGTTTTGTTGTAACTCTTTGTATGTGAACGTCAGAATGCCAATATTCACGCTCGATATTATACGTTACACCGATTCGCGCGTTATTTAAAACTGTAAATTTTACATCATATTCGGCAACAAACGTATTTAAAGTATCAAGAAGTTTCTCTAACGTATAAGCACCCGGTGGTAAATACATCATATCGGTCTTAAATTTAATTTGGATACCCGAATCCGACGTTGTGGGAAAAACCATTTTAAGTTGTACCCCACATTTCTCGCTTTGAACATTTTCGATAGTTAAAGGGTACAATAAATTTAAAACCCGCATGTATAATTCTTTGTTTTCAGCATCAAATAATGTGGGTAGTGGCATGATAAACTTGTTGGTGTAATTTGTACCCCCGACATCATTTTGTGCATTACTAACGATTTGCACATTCATATCGGTTGCAATTCACGACGATAGAATATTCCCGTGATTTCCTCACCGTGCAAATCTTCAAGCGAATACGTGACAGGGTCGGATATGTACACCTTTTTAATACGAAAGGTTTCTGTCACCCATCGTCTTAAACTTGATTTTTCAAAAACATTATTTTTAATTCGCGCGATTCGAACACATTGCCCTTGTGCTAATAGTTTTACAGGTGTTGCGTTAGTATTTAACATTGCCTTCAGACTTCGAAATGTGTCGGGTTGTTTACCCCGTCTGTACACATCTAAGGGTGTTAAATTATGTAGACCCCTGTGTGGCGATTCGTTATACCGCTCAACAATCAATTCCAAATTTTCTATATATCGATGACCTTGATCTAACCCCGTCAGCGAGCGTGTGATACTTTGTTTAAGCGTTTCGATAAATCGTTCGGCATGAACAGCCTTTGTTTCCCGATTATAAGTGTGAAAAAGTGTAAAACCATATTTTTTACACAAATCCCTTTTTATTAGTGTAAATTCGGTTCCCTCATCACTTTGAATTTTTAACGGAATTTCCTTCTCTTTTACCAGTATATCTTCAAATTTATTCGCCACATTTCTAGCCGTTTTCGTTTTTAATGCGAGTACGAAGGCATAACGCGAATAAATGTCGACACACACAAGTAAATAGCGATATTGGTTATTAAATCTTGATAAGTTATTTAAATCAGCTAAATCAATACTCCACTGTGCATTACGTTTATATACATTAATGGGGTAAACGTTTATATTTTGTAAATTTTCTACTATGTAATGTATATGCTTCTTTTTGTTTTTTATCTAATCGTTCGTGTTTTAACAAACGCGAAGTTTTCTTAATCAGTTCGGTATCTTTAATTGGTCTTGTCTTTCCCATATTTGTTTACTGAAATAAAAATTAATATAACAAATTTTTAACAATCATTTCATCATACATATCCTCTATAATAGTTACATTAGCCTCGTTTTTAACCATATCTAGATAGTTATACGGATATTCCTCATTCATTTCGCGTGCATATAGTAATACAGCTTCTTTGGATGATTTAAGTTTTTCACGATGCATCACGGCTATAATAAGTGATACGGCTTTGCGATACTAAAAAAAAGGGAAAATTAATGAAAAATATCCGTAAAACTATCCATAGCAATACCCGCCGCTTCTTGCATTCTACGTAAGCGACCCACGGTCTCTATTACATTTGCTTTCATATCGGTATCTAATAGTATATTAAATTCACCTTGCGGGTTGTATACTTCTAATGCTTCTTCAAAAGAAACATCATCTTCCAAAATTTTTATCAACACCCGTTTAACAACCCAACTTACGCGTGTTTGAAAATTATGTGTACTACCGTATAGTTTTATATCATCATACCATTTGTCAAAATTTATTACCTCATCGTCTGTCGGTTCGAGAATCACACATCTTTTTTTCGCCGGTTGTTTACCGGGTGCATTTCTCACAGGTTCCTTTCTTTTCACGGTCTTTGCTACTGGTGGGGTTTCGGATGTTGAGATTTCAGGTAATGTGGGTGACATCATCGATTCATCATCAACATCCATTTCATGCTGAACAGCGATTAAAAACTCGTTGATTTTCTTACATACGTGGGGCCAACTTTCGTTTTTCGAAAAGAAACATTTTGCCCACTGCTCAACCCACTCTATCTCCTCTTCATCGTTGAACAAAGGTTGGTCGGTGGGTAATTGGTTGTCTTCGTCACCATCTGGAACATCCCCCACCAAAACATCAGCGGGTCTACCTGCTTGTAGACGAACCAATACCAAGCCCTTATACTCGCTATCTTTCAAGACGATGCGTACCATATTCTTCTGATAATCCTCGTATTCGGAAATGATAATGTAGTGGTTACCACCTTTTTTGCATGTCTTGAGACTTTCATACAATGTACGAAGCTCGTCGACAGTCATGCTAAATTTCATTTTATATAGATTTTTATCACCCCCTTGCGTGGGCAATGCCGAAGCGATGCAACATTTTTCATTCCATCATTCGTACCACAACATTTTTTTTGTTCTATTTTGATACGCACCTAATTCTGTAACATGTGAAGCATTTCGCTTCTCGTACATCTCAACGACACTTATCTCGTGTTGTGGTTGCGCCATCATGTGCTGTGTGTGTGTGTGATCTTTTCAAAATCTTAGAAGAGGGTTTTATAGATCACATAAACGACCCCAGCAGTCAATGCGGTATTTAGCAAAAACTCTTTTGCAATCACACTTTGAATATGCTCGCATATATTATGGTGGATATTTGTTATTTTATCTAGAAAAAAACATTTATGTTCAGAGCTTGAAAATGTAATATGCCCATATAAGGTCACAAGTAGATATCCCACAACTAACAAACGAAAAGAACTTGAAATATCGGTGGTAAAAGAATCGTCGGATAATAAAACAACCATTAAATCACAAAGCTCGTTATTAAGCCCTTCATATTTACGGAAAATCTCTGTAATGGGTTTGGTATATACAGCCAGATAAATTGTGATTTCATCATTAAATTTCTCCCGCACTAATTCGCTTTTATCATCTACTAAACCATACCAACACGTTGTTGTATAAGTAACCATTTTTATTCACATCATTACAACACATCGTTGTGGTTATAACTGTTATTTATATTTAATACTGGCATTTATATAGGTGTGCGTATATAATAAGTGGTAATACACTATCGTCGATAATCATATTTAGATTTAAAAACCGTATTCTAATATTATTTATGTTTTTAAAATAACAGAAACCGTACATCTGGGGTATATATTGAATAAATCTTAGGACCATGTTCATTTGTGTGCCAAAGCTTGTCCTAAGCACAATTGCTTCGTTGACAACGTAACGTTCCACAACTTTTTCATTGTGGCTACGTAAGATAAGTATTATACTATAATTTGTAGACGTTCTTCGTGTAATATCTGCTTTTAATACGTATGTAACAGGGTATAAAATACCCGCATGCAAGAATGTAAACGAATGTCTTAATAATATGTATTTTTTCTCCTTTTGTTTTTCTGAAAACAGCTTATTCCGGAGCATAATGTATTCGTCGACTGTGTGGTATATCTTCATAAAATGACACCTTTGCGTGTGCTGTAAGATTGTTCATAACCGTATATAGTCGAGAGCTAACATAGATATCCGTCCGTAGATACTCCCAAAGCGTATACTGTTGTAATTCTCTACCATTCATCCCTTTCGCTATTCCACCCTGAATTGTACAATAAAGTCTTTTTAAACACCCCATATTGGATCTTGAATATAGTACATATGCACCGTTGGGAAGTTGTGTGTCCACAACTCTTTCGGGTAATATTGAAAATTTACGACGAAACATACCGCCAGCATAACCCGTATAAAGCACATATTCGCCGGCACCTAAACTAGTGCAATCATAATGATAATATACATCTGTGAATACGGCATCAACCAAAACACTGCTACTAAAACGAGTATCCATCACGCGTTGTCTTGATAACCCCAATCGTATTGTTTTTTATATTTTAAATTTGTTAAATTTTGGCTATAGTTATACATTGAATAGGGTATTGAATGGAGTGCATACCAAACCAAGTCGTCGTGGAACCATATACCGAAATATTTAACCAAATAATAAGCGATATCTGTCTGACGATAATCAATAGTATTTTTAAAATGTAAAAATGTATAATTACACTGTACAAAAAACTCCTCCAACATACGTTTTAAATTCACATCTTCGTCACCACGTCGATGCCAGCCGGTCAAACTGATAGTAAATTGTTCAGAATTTAATTCCTTAGTCACCACACGACGTACATACCGACCCACTGTCCAAAAAGCAACCTCAAAAACTACACAATCTGGCGTACATTTTAATAATTTTAAAAAACTTAATGTTATAAAATATCGCTGACCGTGGCACAAAAGACTTCGACGCATTGTTTCGTTCAAATAAAATCTTTCGTTTTTTTACAAATACACATATATAGGGGTTTTTTTAAAAAATATAACAACCATATAAGTACATGCTATTTTAAAAAAACAATCATTCAGTTACAAAAGCTATTATAAGATGGTGAAGAGCGAGATATCAAAATGGTGGGAATTTTAAAGGTAGTAAATATCAGCGTGGAAAGCAAAAAAAAACAAGACGGTGGTTTTCTAAGCAGTCTATTTGGTGGAGGGCGAAAATCAAAATCAAAATCACAACCCATAAATTTAAATGTAAATCAACGGCAATCAAATAATATGGAACGCAATCAACGAATGCGTTATCGCCCGTATCAACCCTATCAACCTTACCACACACAAGGGTACTATTACCCCCCAGCAACCCGACGTCCCGCACCTCGAGGTAGGAAGAGGCGACGTTGAAAAAAACATTTTTTAACTCTATATAGCAAGATAGACTAAAAAAATATCGCTTTTATTATGTAGAAAACGATGGAAAACATAAAAAACAACAAGGTGGTAATTTGTGGATGTTATTTCTGTAAATAATTATTCATATTAAATAAAAATATTAACAAATCAAAATATTTTCACATGTTGATGTGTGTCTACATACATAGCATAATTTCTCTTTGTCTAATATGTATTTTAGTACGGGTCTTAAATGACATATCCGCGTGGGATATATTGTTAAGGATCTTTGTTTATTGACAATCCATGTATGTGTAAATGTTAGAGAGTCCATTTCGTGAAAGCAAACACCGCAACCACCACCAACTTTTGAACAGCTATAAACACCATGCTGATATACACACACTCTATCACACAAACACTTTATCGCATAACGTTTGGCAATAAGTTCAACGATCGATTCCTCAACATCACAAGAGCCGGTCCCGCACACATAAAATAGTTGTAATTCATTTGTGGCAGAACAACCGCGTATGTAAGAGGGTGTCGAATAACTAATACGTTTTAATACAGCCTTTGTCTGCACGCCACATTTGCAAGGATCGTGATATAACATATAAGAAATATACTCTTCAATGTCCTTCATAATATTTACGTACTGCATAGATGTTTCTTTCGCCGCTTCAATTTGAAATCCACAAAAATACCCGCCCAATTCACTACGCGTATAATGTTTATCAGCACAGACATAATAAGCAGTGTCATTATACGTTGTTAAAGACACATATTCGTCGCAACAACATTTAATTTTTTCACATGTGACGTTTTCACAACCAATTTTCCACGCTTTACACACATCGCAGTCACACAACATCATGATTGTGATTGCTTTTCCTTCTAACCCTAATATTAATATAAATAAACATGTCCAAATATGGACATATCTTTATCTCTATAAAATAAACCCGCATTGTCGACAATTGCAATTTACACGCTACAATGTCGAGCTGTAATTATTGTCCCTTGGATAAAAACTGCGGTTGTGGCGAACGTTGTTTGAATTGTCAAATAGCAAAACAACTATATGATTGTGCACGGGCTATACTACACGGGCAAAACAACCAACTAGCTGTGGTAGAGAATAATCAGCCAGAAGTCGCGAATATTGGCGAAGTTTTAGAAGAAAAGCACAGTGGGTCTTTAGAGGAAAATCGGAAAGAATTACACGATTGTGCACGGACTATACTACACACCGAAGAACGTGTCAATCTCGCTACAGCTTTAGAGGAAAATCGGAAAGAATTAGAGGAAATTAGAAGAATTAGAAAAACAATCTCGCCAATAAAATCTACAGAAACATTGCTGGATAATGTTCTAAAAGACGACCCAAGACCCGAGTACTACTGTTTCTTGCATATGTGCTGTAGATTTACAAAGTGCTGTGAGCAGTGTGAAATCATTGATCATGAGTAAACGCAAAATCGAGGAAGTTGAAAATAGTAGTAATAGTGAAAGTAGTAACGATAGTAGTAGTGAAAGTAGTAACGATAGTAGTAGTGACGAAGACACCGATACGGATAATTATATGTATTTTGACACACAGGATAATTATGTACATCCTGATACCGTACGAGCAAATGTTAAAAAAATGTTACAGTGTAATGAAATGGTCGAAGCGATGAAAAATATTACAGCATCGCTAAAAAATACAAAATAAAAAAACTAATTTCCTCTCTTTTGTAATTCCAGACGATATTGTTTTAAAATCTCTTGTTCATCCCTGTCACATTGGCTCATAACAAACAAAAAACATATAAAATCATTTAAATGTTTATCATCACCATGAGGTCCTATTCTTTCACCGGTAAATATCCAACGTGTTAGGTCCTGTTCTTTCTTTATATCTTCCATTGACTCCCAACACAACCAATGCCCTTCAACATTTACTTTATCCATGTACATGTGAAATGCTGTCGAATCATGCATTTTTTCATATTTCTCATCCTGCTCCTTACAATACTTCTCAAATGTCTCATCAAATCGAGGATGATAACAGGCTGGGGGGGACGGCGGTAGGTGATCATCACATGGGGGGGTTGGTGGTTGGGGTTCATCATCATCACCGTACACTGCGGTCATTGAATCACTGGCATCAGCATCTTCAAATAAACCCCAGGAACGTATAAGATTTGTCAATCTTATGGGATCCGTACCCTTACAAATTTCCCTAGTACACGCTTGATCATCAGTAGCTGCCATGGTGGGAAGTCTAATAGATGTTCACAACACCATGCAAACTAGAATAATACCTTCAGCCAATACATCAATTGTTGTTATATTCAACAACTCGAACCATGAATTTAGTATTTTTTTAAATAAATCCAAAGATGGTTTAAAAACATCGCTAAAAACAGGTCAGGCTATTAATATCAAAAAAGATATGTGTGAATTTTACGACGAAAAATGGTTCAGAGAACAGAAAGCATGTCCACACAAATTGATGTATGAGATTACAGGTATAAAAAACTACTCTCGCAAATAAATATTATCTATATATTCGTCCACATCTTGGTAACGTTGTACACGATATGTCCATCTTCGTTGTAATTTCGACATGGCTGTGTTATATAACAAATCTTGCTTAGCATGCATCAATTCCAATTCTCGATCTATACAATGTTGTTCATCACACCATTTGTCAATCAAAACATCGTATATATTTTCAACATTGTACCTACAATCGGTCAAAACCGATGAAAATGAATCCATCCACACCTCTTTAGTCAGACCATTACGTGTGACCGTCACATACCATCGCCATAGATAACGTGCGACAATATTCTCTAACAAATCATTCGCCTCCCCTGTATGCCAACCCTCTGGTTTTTCAGGTATTTCAACTTTTGAATCGAAAATAACAAACGCCGCCACTTGATCCGGCAGTGTTCTATTCTCCATCTTTTCGTTTTTTACTAACGCTTTGTTGTTGGGTACTGTATGTTTTATACCAGCGCATGATGTCATAACCGGACACAATCATTTTATCTATAAAGGGTGCTTCATACAACGAACTGGCCATATCTTTAATTTGAGTTAACCGATTCCAAAATTGTAAAATATAATACTTATCTATCACTGTACACGTTTCCATACACGACATATTAACACCACAAGGTAAAACATCACGCAACACGTTTTCAAAATCGTCAACATTTATTTGTACAATATACATTTTTTTACAACCGTTATAAAATAAAATCTCAACGCACATGTTGACTGTAAGATGTATAAGTAATAAACTAAAAAAGTTCACGGTAAGTTCTGATTAAGTGCACGGTGATAAAAACTACTAAATATATGCTGTTCACGCGTTTCATCTTTAGTCATACTTCGCGTCATTCTTCCGCCAACACGTGCCTACAAAAAAAAATGGACAAATGTAAATGTGTATGTCGTGAAAACCTTTATGGAATGCGTTGCATCTGTGGCTGCGTTTGCTACCTTTGCGCTATTGAAGAACTAGAAAAAGAAATCGAGAGATCAAGAGCTAAAATTATAATTGGAAAAAAAACGGGTATGAAAAAAATTGCTAACCATCTTATCCATTTTTTCAACAAAGGGTTGTGCCTTAACATGCGCCGCTTCACATCTCTTTAACCGGTACCAATATCTTAAATTTACACCGGTATTTTGTTCTAACTTCTCCACGGCTGCTAGTTTTTTAGTATTCACTTCCCCCATGATCCAGCGATTAACGGGGCTATCTCGCAAAAAATTCCCACTTGTTACAGCAAGGGGTGACCATAGATTTCGTAATAGCTGAAATTGCATCTGCCAAAGCAATGCCTCGTACAGCGTAGCATCATTTTGTATCGATTCTGGTATGAGGCCTTTTTCTACCAGAAGATCGGTCAAACTCGTAACACACCATTCTTGCTTTTTTCTAATACGTACGGCGTTATTTGGGTTCGGGATATTAAATGTTTTCCCATTCATCCATTCGGCAACTACAAATTCCCAACGATCGGCTTCGTACACTGTATAATACGCCATACTCGCACTAATTGCGGATAAAACTACAATTAGCAAATATATACATAATACGATACAGAAAGTGAAACAGTAATAGCCTTATTTAGGTATCATCGTTCCTATTCTCTTTACAACGATACAAAAAGTACAAACAGTAATGACCTTATTTGGGTGTCGCGGTTTTTATTCTCTTTACAACCCATCTTGTTGAATTACAAATCTCATATATTCAACGAAGCAACGTGACGCCAACACGCCGGTATTTTGTAAAACATATAAAATTATAGCCACGTCATCTTCATCAAGACACCAATTTGCTTCTTTCAAATAATAAATAAGATTGTCGAATAATCCCAGATCATCTGTTATAAACAACTGATTGTTAATAACATTGTAATAGACGCGTGTACAAATACGCACATTATTATTCAAATGCGAGACGAGAAAATATTTCTGATTCCAACACATGCAACATGCCCATCTATAATGCCGTTCTGGTTCCATCCATACGACTGTATAAATATTTGCGTAGACCACATCGTCATAATACCAAATGAGTGGTGTAGAACCCTTATGACGGTCTGTAGATTCAAAAAACGCGCATATGTTCCTATTAAATTCATATGCTTCATATTTAAATGGTAACAACGTCGGTTTCCCCCATAACATACGCCGTGGTGCTGTTGAAGAGCGAACGTGGGTGCGGGGATGCCGATGCTTTGCCCTGCCATACCAATACCAATATCGAACAGTCTATTAATTTTAGATCATCGTTTAAATACACTATTTAATAGCGATGAATTTAATACAGCTATGGGGAAATTACAGACAAAAATGGAGAATGACCATATAAGGGCAAACAAAAAAAACATGTTGCGTATATAGGGTGTACAAATCAAAATGTGAATGTAAAATGTGAATGAACCATGGCAAAAGTAGAATATACCTACCACCCTATTGAAACATACCGCAAATTATTCTACTACAATAACACACGTAACCATTACCGTGTCGCTTTGGTCAAATATATGGATTCTGTTTTACCGGAAAGCACGTACCCCTACATACGATTACAAGTACCCACAATTCGTTACCCGGTGTACCCCTTATTTCTACGACCGCAAGAATGTATGTTGATACACATGGTAAGCAGGGTTCTCTAAAGAAATCCTTACCCTACAATACAACTAAACAAAAATCTTATCTTACAGATCAATGGACAACCACAGTCTGTGACATCCATCGCCGTAAAAATCAGCCTGCAAGAATATCAAGAAGAGCGAGCATCTAAAAACCCGCACTACATATTTAGAAACATTGAAGAACGTAATAATACTTACAGTAATAATGTAAAAACAATATCAATCAAACATTAAAACTTTTTATTACAAAAACGTGTGTCTATGATTTTTTTACCAACTTAATTATATACAACGATACTAACACCCGGGTATGTCGTAAAATATAGCTAACTGCATCACAACTATCACCATTACTTAACGCATGATTAAAATAATATTCAAAACATTTATCGGCTTCGATACTCGTCAATACAGGATAATTATTAGAATAATAAAAATTATTATTGTGAAAATAAAAAGTAAAACCCTTATCGTCAACCCTATAAAAAACTGTCTTATAGAGACGGTTCGGTATACTGTCACAACTAGAACGGTATAATATATCTATACCGTTCACACTATCACAAAATGTACTTGGTCTATCGGCTACACCTTTTCCAAAAAAAACATAATTAATGTCTGTATAAATCACATTGTCATAACACCAGGTCATCAAGGACACACCGACATGTTTTTTTTTCTTAAAATCTTCTTTTAATGCGTGATCAAATTCAACCCCTTTACTTTTTCCATAAAATTTTACAACGCGACACATTGTTGTTGTTGTTTTTTCTCTTCCACCACACAGACTAACTGCACAGATTCATTAACTGAAGCCTCTACTTTTAGTAGACAATCACGCATCTCTTCTAGTTTCCCATTAATATCGGCAATAAAACTTTCTGTCTGCTGTCTCACAGAAATCCGCTACGGGTTTCATCACGGCATCGCTTGTTCCGTACCCCAGACTTTTCGCCACCCTCCAATCGTTACAATCACCCTTACTACAAGACATATTTATTTTCCTACCCTGATTTTACAAAAATATGTGATTTTATATGCGAGTATTTTTTATTATCAAAAATAAATGCACCCATATTTGGACATATTATTTGTTAACAACTCCTCGACACAAACAAGTCGTGTTTTTGCAATGACCAAATATGGGTCATGGTGATATTAAAACTTATTTATACTAACTCGAATTTTTTTCCTGTTTCTTGATAGTTTTCTATAAACAATAAAAATATATAAATATAACCGGTTCTGACAATTTTCTTTCACAAAATAAGTAGCGCTTACCAAAGGTTCAACACACAAACGACGGGAAAGGTGACAACTAGATCGCTAAACTAAATTTTTAATTTCGCCCTGCTTTTTAGCGGGCGGTATAAAATAACAAAAAAAATGTGTGAGCGTCCTGAAAATTGGTCTGGTGAAACAGGCCAAGAACAGCAGCAACTATTTGAATATATATTAACATACATTATACAACGCGATCTGCATGGTAAACACGGTGACGACATCATTGAAGAAGAAACATGGGTTAGAGATGCGGGTGAAACTATGCGAGACTACGCACACTGTTACGCTGTAGATGCTTATATCGATATATTAATACTTTATGAAATAAACGATATAAAATGGGATGAAGATACGGCGTTGAAGATAGAACGTTGTCAAGACAAAGATTTACTTCAAAAATTATACAAGATATATAAAGAATACTATTATTGCGACTCGAAACAATTCGAAAATGTGTATCGCTATATCGATTCAAAAGTATTAGCCTAAAGATACAAGACAATAAGAGTGAAGATTTAATACTTACATTCCATCAACCCAAACTTATTATTTATGCTTATTTTTATGAGAGATGATGGAATTGAGCCACATTAAAAAAATAAAAAAAGAAGAAGAAGAAGAAAAATCGACGCAGGGTATCATGTTCAAACACTGCAGCCAGTTGATTTATTTAACTAGTTACAATGTTTGAAAATGACACAATGCGTACAAAGTTACAAAAAAGGGGAAGAAGAAAATACATAAAATAAAGAACCACCTTTACCTGTTTTTACAATTATTGCTACCAGTAACGTATGGCAATAATAATGAACATAATAATAAATGCTACAAGACAAAAATGTAAAAACACCATTAACGCGACATCGTCGTGATCAGCCATGAACGCATCTGCGTGTGTTGTGTATTTACCAGTAGTTATATATGTCATATTTGGTTATTTAAAAAAAATATATGTCTAACGCTTAACACGACACTAGCAGCAACATCTTAGGAGGGAATCGAACCCCCTTTGACTTAGGTCTTAACGCCCCTTCTCTCGTTACAGAAATGGGACCCCCTAACGCGTTACCATTCCGCCACACCGACTACTACTAACGATGTGTTAAGACGCTAGACATATACCCCTACATTTATTTCGCTTTTAACTACCTTTTACTATGCTTACATAATTATTACGGTGTGAATATACACAAGAAATTTGTTTGCCATGCGCAGAAGATAAGAAAATAAGAACTAGGAAATCTGCGGCTTTGATATCTTTGTGAATTTTTTTACGAAGATATTAAAACCGGGTTTTCTTTTTGTTAGCGAAAAAATGATTATGTCAACGTCTGATGGAAACACCGGATAAGACACGAGCAGCAAGTGGTAGCACGCGCAGCTCGTGACGTCACGGCGTTCGCTTTCAAAAACGGCGGCAAGTTCGAACGAACGTCACTTCGGTCGACCATGGCTTTGGGTTCGGAGCTCCCCCACGCATGCGCACACGCCACTTGCGCAATGCACCTGTCAATCAAACACGGCAAGCATTCGTCCTAAATTGGGTACGCCCCCTTCAAATTATCCCCCCCCGTCCGTACAGTCAGCGGATGTTACCTTTGACGCCCGCGATAGTTTCACTTTCCATTCAAAGCTCCAGTTAAATGAAGTAGGTTCACACACCCCCTTTTTTTTTAGTATACCTCTTACTATTACTACTGTCGATATCAATCACATGCATTCACCTTTAAAACTAGTGATATATCCTCAATATTAAAAGCCTGGGGGCGGTATTTGATTTCAGTCCGAGGGGAGAGAGGGGCTGAATGTGTTTTCACTTCATTAGTATTCTTTATATAAAATTTCAACCTCATTAGTACTTCTAATGTACTTCTAGTAACGCCTTCGTAATTCGCTTGTCTCGTTTCACCATCCAAGGCCCATCTGAAAGTAGCAAATCTAAACCAAATATATTAAATCAAATGATTATGGCCCAATTTTTCACAAAATGGCTCAATTACTTACAATACTTAGCCTACTGCATGCCAATTAATGTCTTTATACCTGTTATCCTTCTTGTCCAAAATCGTAAACGCATTTACACCATTAATCTCCGCTAAATGGCGTTGAATACCACAACAAATACTATAAAGCGTTTGAGGGGGATAACATTCTCCATCCTCCTTACACACCTCCATAACAAATTTCGCTAACCAGAAATTAAGTGTTTCTGCCGGCATGTTGCACACATTGATATCCAAGTCTTGAATTTTTGAATTGCTATATCAACTAAATTGCCTTGTTCGTCGGAAGATTTCTTAGATAATCTTGTTCCCTGCCACTCTGAAAAGATCTTCATTGACCATTAATTAACGCCACAGGTTGACTTTGGCACGGCATTTTCTAGCAGTTTCTTCTCTTCGGCACTTTTAGGCTTCCTAAATGTTCGGTTCGATGCCATGGTTTACGCCTGTGTACTTGCCACAAACTGACTTTGAATAAACTCTTGAACCTGTTTTCCATTTATGTAATCTGTATCATAGGGAAACACAGCGTATTCCTTTGTGTCAACATAATTAGTTCTGTCCGAGTCCTCACCAGTGGTGCTTACGAAACAAAGAAATATGCTACGTTTTGCTAATTGTTCACGGTCCCCAGACGGTCATTTTTGAAGCTGTTTAATTAATAAACTCTCATGGAGTGTTTTATTAGGTTTAAAGCCCCCATGCGCCCTGGAATTGGTAATGACGTAAGTCTCATTGCTCCCTGGGATTGTCTAGCCCACATTTATCGGGTTGCCTAGCAACAGTCACAAGTATAAAGTGCAAAATTCCCGCTTTCAAACGATACATCATCCGAGAAAATTGATCAAAAGTTTGCGAAGATTTTCGATTTTAAAACTCTATTTTTTTACAAAACCTGTGACAACCGCAAAGTGTCACAAGATGGGAATTTGCAGCAAGTTTTAAGGATGAAAAAGAAGAGGTTTTTAAAGAGTTTTGCATATAAAATATGTTGTAAAACATGAGGGAGTGTGCATATGTTTCAAGTCAAATTCTTGTCCAAATCAAGTCGCGCAATTTTCAGCCAGAAAAACAGCAATTTCTTTCAATGGAAGCTGGTCAACTCGACCCACTGACCAACTCGGCCCATACCATCTTGGCCCAATTGTTAACTACTGTTTGACATATTAGGAAAGCTAATATTTTGCAAAAGATAGCACCAAACCAATCCAGCCATTTGCAATTGCATTGGGCGTACAGATGAATAAAAGTTTGAGAACATTCAGTTTGACTAGCCTCCTCCGCAGGCAACTCTTGAAACACATACATGATGAAACACATACATGAGGGATAAAGAGGGGGAGTTGCTTGCCATATCTGAACGAATATTTTTCGGTCTGCGCATCTCTTCTTGCGCAGAAATAGATGTCCTTAGTAGGGTGGCGATAGGCGATTTGTCACGGCAAGATGGCGGATAAACGATACAAGCCGTTGAATTCGAAGATTCCTGTTTTGAGTAAAAATTATAGAAGCGTTTTAAGGCATGTGAGATTGGAGAAGGAACTGATTGAAAAAGAGCAGGCACAGGTGTCGAGTTTGAAGAAGGATTTGGATGCGCTGAAAGCTACGGAGACAAGAAAGGCCTCAACTTCAACGTTTGATCGGTTTGAATCATCTCTTCATGCTGAACGTCCAGTTTATAGTGGGAAAAGTGACTTGAGAACTACGATCACAACACCAAAAGGGACTAAACGAAAAAGCGAGTAGTAATAGGTTTTATTATTAGCAGTAGAAAATATTTTAAAATATTTGTTTTGCTTGCACAGTTGCATTGGCCATTGTCTTATAAAAATATATATATTTCTCTGTAGTTCGACCTTCACGCATTCATTTTCAAGGAACTCTCAAAGACATATTGCATGCTAACATCGTTAAAAAGGAAGGTCATTTGCTAAGTGTTGACCTGTTGTTACAGTGCCTGTATACATATGGCTCTCTGAAAGGGATTGGCACCAGGGAACTTCTTATAGAGGTGTCCAAACTATTTGGCAAAACTACAAGCTACAAAGGAAAACAAAAAAAGTAAATATTTAAAAGTTTTCTATGAATTCTAATATTATATATTAGCAATTTTTAAAACTGTAGTTTCCCATTTTGTCAAAATCACAGTATTATACTTTTGGAACTGACTTATGTTGATATCACAAATATTAATAATTCATTAAATCAGTATCATTCAGCATGGTTTGTTGGTTCTGTTTTTATCATATAGGCGCTATTATGATGGAATGATTTTAACCCCAAGAGGTTCAACAAAAAGTGTTGGAAAAAAAGGTATGAGGAATGCTTGTCCTGTTTTCAAGCTGGTGCCGGAGGGCCATAGTTTAATTCAAGCATGACATCATGCTTGTTCATACAGGGGTCGAAATTCCCGCTATTCTGAATATAGTAAAATGCCTGACGGAATAGTAAACTTTATGATCACAGTATTCCGTTTGTATAGTAGAAAAAATTGTGGTACCAAATATCGACAAGCAAGGGTTTTCCTCCTGTATAAAAATCCCTTTATACCGGACTTTGAGCCACTGTTTCACTTCGTAGCTAAGTTCTTGTTTGCTTGCAGTACTTGCATATTCTAATTTCTTTGCAGCAATATTAACTTAATTAACTTTGCTACAATAACATGACAGTCAGACAGACTGCCACCAGCCTGCCCTGTCGTCAAAAACAACTTTAGCGTTTAGTTTTTAGGACTCAAACATTATACAAAATGTGGCGGTATGTATCGGGCATAGAAGATGTATATTAATGTACATGAATAGATGATTCAGATTAATAGTTAATTACTGAATGATTCATTGAATGTGAGATGTTTTGTTTTTTATTAATAATTTGTTCATCACTGTACAGAGCAATGCACTGTACATGTTTATTTTTTGTTATTCAATTATTCAGTTCACTAGTTTAGGAGTCTCAAGGATGATTTCACGAAAATCAGAACATTAGCGCGGACCCTGCATGAACAGGCTCTCAGAAACAGTAAATTAAAGAATAGTGGATCTTCAGACGGAATAGTAAATTTCAAAATCTACTATTCCGGCTGTATAGTACAAAAAAATTTAAATTTCGACCGCTATCATACCATTTTCTATTATTTTATAGCTTCATTTACACACCCAAATAGTTGTAAGACACGATTGTCTTTTGAAGGTATTGTAAAAGAAACTATTATGTAAAGCAAGAGATATATTTTCTATTTTGAAACCTAATTAGTTACATTGTACATGTCAATTGTGTTACAATACATCTCCTGGATTGCATTAGACATCCCAAAAACAAAAACAAACCATTGCAAAACAATGCAAATTGCATTTGAAACAATACCTGTTATTAATAATATTTTAAAATCTATAGTGCTGTAAAAAATAAATATAATGGCGACATATATAAACATGCAATGTATTGTCATATCATCACATATAACTATACATTTATTAATTTAGGAGTTAAAACAGGTAGTAGCAGTGTTTCTACTTCAAATATAGACAGTATTATGGATGAATTTGGAGCAATGGAAATTCTAGGTGTGTATGATATTATAGCAAATGTTTGTCACTTCAAAAAATCCATAGTGTATCTAAGTATTTAATTTGTTTGTTTAAGGGTTTACACATTAAGTAGCCTTTCTCACGCCGCCATTTTTGTGGTACTACCTTTTCCAGATCTGAGATTGTAATCAATGAATATGGGATTTGTATAACTATTGTTGCGAGTATAGTCATTATAAGTTAATTTACAGTTAAACATTTGAAAAATTGCTTTCACATCGCTTAGATTTTTCACCGATCATTTACAAAAAAAGTACCCCAAAAATGGCAAATTTGGCCTTCATGAGAAAGGCTAATTAACATTTGTTGGGCTGATTTCAGGTTTTGCTGACTATTAATGATAGTTTACATACATGTCAGTTGTTGATCAATTCAGATGATGTAACCGCATACATTTCAAATATCATTGATTTAATTAGAACCAAAATTGTCCGACAAATGGCTACACTGCAGTACTATAAAAGTTGTTGTTGTTCTTGATGTTGTTGTCATTTGTGGTTGTCGTCATCATTGTTGTTGTTAGAAATTATTTTCAAAAATGTCTGTTAATGAAATTTTGACAAATGTGTAGTGCGTATATATTTTGTAGATGAATCACACTCAACAGTTGAATCAACAAGTGACACTCAACTTGCACTTCAGGCCGAAGTGCCATGTTTCCAAGATAAACTCCAAAATGCTGAAGAGGCAACATGTTTGGATGAGTTTTCTAGTCAAAACAAGGAACTTAAGAAGCACATTAAAACTGTTACGGATCAGTTTTCAGAATATGTGGCATTGTCTGAGAAAATCATTGGCAAACAAAGCTATATCATAGAACTTTACCATCACATTGTCACCAATGGTGGAACACTTGGGGGGCTGCTGTCATTGTCAGAAAGATGTGAAATAACAAATGAGATCAAGAAAGTTAGAGGCATATTTAATCTGGGAATTAGAAATAAGGAAGTTAAAGATCTTGTGCCAATTTTTAAACCAACACTTTTTAATACCTTGATGGGAAAATTGAAAAGTGATTGCCCAACAATAACATGTATTCTGGAGCAACTGGTGCTTTCCACAAAGAATGCAGGACGCATTGCGTCCTGCCGACGCAATATTATCAAGACACCAGCTATGAAAATGAAGGCTGCAATTCATTTGCTTTCATCACTTATGGATGTGAGAGATCAAAACAGTAGCAATGATGTACCTATCTTGTTTGGCTTATTGTGTATGTGTTTTGGTGCCGGACCATCCCTGATTGAGTTGCTTCAACGTTTAAGACTGTCTGAGTCATATCAAGTTCTGTAAGTTTAAACTTCTTTTCTTTGTTTTATAACTGAGAACAGGGTGTAACATCTATTTAATATCAATGACATCTCTGATAGGTTGGTTAAATGCAAGTCATTGCACAGCCAATCAGATGTTATTAGATAGAGAGGTGGGAAACTATCTTGCCTTTCACTGCCTTTCTCTCAATTTTCCTCTGAATTGATTCGTTATCCCCGTAAGAGGTTTCCTGCAGAGGAGGCTGAGGGTAACATACTGTTACTAAACTGTACATATTTACACAAACTATGTCAAATGTGGTCCACATTGTATATGATTGATTACATGTAATAAAAATTATGGTTTTGCAGATGTATATATATATATATATATATATATATATATATATATATATATATATATATATATATATATATATATATATATATATATATATAGTAAAGTATAGTACACGTTTACGCTTATACCCAGGAACTTAATTTAACCAATGTATTTTCTGGGCCCCTATCTGGTTAAAAATATCAGGCAAAGTCTTTTTGAAACTTGGCATTAAGAAAGCGAAATATGGTTTGCTTTTCCTTGCAGGATTAAAGTGCTGAAGCGGCAACTGGAGCACTACAAATTATTAATCAAGGAACGTGTTTCAGATACCAACCCAGTTATAACGTATCAAGACAACATGCAATTGATGCGTACTTCGCTTCGACATTTGCGACTGTCCAAATTGCAGAAGGACAAAGCGACTCAAAACAAAATGTGGGACTTTACAGTCCGAGGTTGGAGAGTAGCGGAATACTACGGGTATAGAAGAATACTTTGAAGGATCAGCTGCAAAAGATTTGGATTCCCAAGGTTGTGTGAAAAGTTTGAAATATGAAGATATGTGTATCGGTGAGTATGGCAAATATCTATCAGTGGTTCTGATCTTTTACTTTAGCACATTATTTTGTTGTCTGTTCCAAGCCGTTTTTGTCAAATACGAACCCGTGAGTTATCGCTCTTCTCCCAGCAAGCACAGTGGCGTAACTACTATGGGCTCAGACCGTGAGAACCCGGGGGCCCCAACCTAAATGGGGGCCCCCAGGCTTAGGCAATAGAGCAAAAACATTGGTCAGGGCCTCTGATATGTTACAATGTAGTTTTACGACCATCAGAATTCTGTAAAATCTCTCCCCAAAGTCCAGGAAATGGCATTTCAGAGAGTCTAAATTCAAAAATTTTCCGGATGAGCATGCCCTGGACCCCCTAGAAAATTCGTGCATATACGGCGCTCGACTCGTGCCTTTGGCACTTCTACTAGGGGGGCCTTCGAAAATTTTGAACCGGGGGCCCCCTGATATAACGTTACGCCACTGAGCAAGCATGGAGAATATGCACATGTCTGCATGACCAAATACAATAGAAAAAGAGACTTAAATAAAAAGAACTATCAATGGCAACTTAGTGTCGTCTATACTCAAACGAATAGTATATTCAGATTCTATAGATGAACAGTATTCTTATGCATGTGTGTGGTTTAATAAAACACAAAAAGGAGATTCGTGTGTCGGTTTAACTGTTACGCTATCGTTTATTTTATTCTAACCAGTGAACTGAATAGAACTGGAACGCTACCTTCACCTGGAAAATTGAAGCCAAATTTTACGTCAAGACACGCGTGTTTGACCTCCTGACACGCGTGGGAATCCTGACACAAAAGGAAATCGCGTAACACAAACACGTCTGTCTGGAGGTAAAACACGCGTGACTGGAGGTAAAATTTGGCTTCGTGCGATCATAGACTGGTTTCTATTGCTAACTCATTTTTTCACTCAAGAAACATCAACTGTTTTAAATTTTTTACTTCCGTTTACTTTCCATGCATTATTTGAAAATAGGTCATGAATCTATGATTGCTTGGTGAATAGTTAATTAATTACATGCATGCATGTAAAATTTTGTATTGTTCAAACAGCACGTATATTAAACAGCACGTATAACTTTAGATCCGTAAGCCCGGATCCGTAAGTTATTAGAGAGGTTCAGATTTGGCCTCCACCACCACTATAGCCTGAAGTGGACTGGAGCACAGGCTACCACCACTATTGCTACTATTCAGAGACCACGAACCAATCAGATACGTTTAGTCCTCCCGAAAAACCAATCACATGCGTACTAGGTCAGGAAAAGGTAGCGGTAGTGGAAGTCAAACCTGAACCTCACAAATTAAAGGTCACATCAACGCACGCGCATGCAAGACAATAGTGAATTAAAATTGAAAGTCATTAACACTGATAGATATGGGCATATGGATCGAAAGCATTGCACTAATAAATATGCGTGGTGTTTCTACAAAACAAAACCTTAACTCATTGTTCACCGTATCCTCCTCCGCATGCAACTCTGAAATCCCACAAATGAGACATTGTGGAGAGCTAAATAAGAAATAGTTGATGGATAAAGAGGGACGTCATTTAGTATCAGTAATTTAATCATTTTTCTGCTAGAAAACCATCCACAACACAAAAAAGAATGGGAAAGTTTTAAGGAGATAAATTTGCTGAGGAAAATGGATGTAGCTCTCAATACAGTCCATATTGACCAAAGTGTTTTGAAGTCGATGAGCAGTGAGAAAATGAAGGAGTTTACTTCAGCCGAAGCAACTTCAACCAAAAAGTACGAGATTGATGTTTCTCCAATACCAGAGGAATTTCCTGATATGGGGACCAAAGCTGCAGATATTTACCCGTTGCCTTTGTCGCATGAAAACCAGTGTACAACTCTTGGCGTGGCAAATAACCTTGAATTGTTTCAAGAGGAATTTGATTTTAAAAGCAACAAGAATGTGAAGTATTTACCGCTGAAGAGCTCTGGAAAAGAGTTCGATTTGGAGCAGGCTTATAAACGGTTTGCATTTTTGCGGAAACTGGACAGGCATAAAGAACAACAGGAAAAGTACGAGAATACATTGCGTGGTTGTACGTCATCTGAACAGTCTGACCACGTTGAAGAAGCTTTTGTAGTTGTTGAGAGTGAAAGCGAAGACAGTGATGATGAATAATTATATTGTAAAATAAAACGTATTTTCAAGCATTTGCCCATACGAGTTTACTTAATTGTTTTGGGGAGAAGAGGCATTTTCCACCTGTTTCGTAAGCTCATGGCTGAGAAATAGCAACTGCTTTGTTGATTCTATACTTATCCGCAGGCAACTCTCGAAACACTAGTTTAGTTAGGCAGAGTAGTTGAAACACTAGTAAGGGAGAGACAAATACCTCATTATTTCTGCAACTATATCTCCCTGATTTGTTGTCTTATGCTTATGCTTGTGCTCAATCCCTCCCCAACTAGTTTAGTAGTGTTTCAAGAGTTACCTTCGGATGATAGAGGCCAGGTTATCCCCCAAAGCATCCCTGTATATAAAACCTTATTGCATCTTTATTTACAATTGGCTTATTTTCCACTAAAGTCAATCCATCATTTAGTCCATGCATCTTCACATTCGTGAATATGGCACATTGATATGATCAGTCATCTATTTTAATTTACATCATCGTACGGTTACCACGGCTCTTCCGCAGGCAACTTTTGACTTTTTGTCTCTCCCTATCTAGTGTTTTACTAAGTCTCTCTTTACAGCTCAGATATGTCTCATTTGTCGTTCAATGAGTTGTGTGCAGAGGAGTCTATCCTTTGCCTGTGAGTTGTTTTATACCCAAGTCCTCATAATCAAAGCTTTCAAGCCGCACTGACATTGTCATAGCCCTAACGTCGATAATGCACGCTTAGCGTATCTACTTTTTGTGTATAAACTAACCCGCGAACAGGCTAGGAGTTAGGTTTATTCACTTTATTGTTGATTTCAAAAATTGCTTTAATATTTCGAAAACAACATTTTGTTACGAGTAGTCAGTAAAATTTTTAACTTTCAGCTCATCTATTGTATTACCAAAAACGGCAAACACAATTTGCATGTTATCCTTGTTTACCTAACTTCTTTAATTATAAGACAACACACAAAGACCAAGACCGAAAAAGTCATATTTAATGACTGCTCCATGTCATCTGCCACGACCATATTGAAGATTGCTAGTTCTAAAACTGATGCAGGTTGAACGGCTTAGTTGGAGTGAACTGGTACCTCACATAGGAATAGAAGAGGTTGACGACGAGCTCGATAAGCGAACTACCAGAATATTTGACGATTTACGTCAAGTGGCCTCCGTTTGCAACGAAGATGGAACTTTAATTGTAAGACTAAAAGCACGGAAAAATGAATTTATTTTGGCACGCGATCAATATCTCAGGACAGTTCTACATCTTGCAGCCGGCATTGGACACACAAGACTTTTAAAGTGTTTGGTACACGCAGGAGCACCTATAAATGTTCGTGACGGAATTGGCCAGACTGCTCTAACTATATCGCTTCACAAAAATAATGATGCAGCGAGTGTCTTTCTTATCGAAAGTGGCGCTTGTGTTCAGGAATACTACTACGAAAATACTGTTTCTCCACTGGCAATTGCAAAGTTGCACAAAAATGATGACATCGTCGAATTTCTGGAGAAACGTATCGGAGACGAAAAAAGAGTGTTAGATCACGTTTCTAAATTTTTTCCTAAGAAAATTTCTGGTTCACCCGTGGATATGAATGTTGATCATGTCAACCATAAAGAGAATTTTTCACGTGCACTGAACATAAACATTGGTGACCAAAAAAACACGGTGACTGTTATTGGTTGTGCTAACGCTTGCCCTGATATTTATGGTTGCCACAGTCAACTATGCTGTAATACTTGTGGGACGTAGGTAATAATGTACTACGCGTGCGCAGTAATTTGTATAAATCATTTAACGATCACACTATGCTTTAAAACGTCAGAATTATTCAAATTATTTGATAACAAATCAATATTCAAATTATTTGATAATAAAAATAAATTTTTTTGAATTATTCAAAAATTTTCATTGCCTTTCCAACCCGTGAAGAAAACTCCCCGTTTGCAGTTGGTTAAGACTCGGACCATCCATTTTACAAAATGTCTCTCCTCATCAAAAGGTAATTTAGAAAGCTTACGGTTACAGCTCAACAGCTGGCCTCTGTAGCTCAGTTGGTTAGAGCGCTGCACCGGAATCTCAGGGCCGTAGGTTTGATTCTTACCAGAGGACCTTGTGCTGCATTTTTCGCAGTCGTTCCTGGTTAGGTCTTAAAATGTATATAAATTATTCTCACTTGGATTATAAACCCTAACATCCTAATATTAATTCCACCAAGTGAAGTGCAGAATCTAAGTTATTCAAGTCCACCTTATCACAACCCGCACACCCGATTACCTTATATACATGAACTTACGGTTACAGCTCAACAGCTGGCCTCTGTAGCTCAGTTGGTTAGAGCGCTGCACCGGAATCGCAGGGCCGTAGGTTCGATTCCTACCAGAGGACCTTGTGCTGCATTTTTCGCAGTCGTTCCTGGTTAGGTCTTAAAATGTATATATTCTCACTTGGATTATAATAAACCGTAACATCCTAATATTAATTCCACCAAGTGAAGTGCAGAATCTAAGTTATTCAAGTCCACCTTATTAGAGAAGCACAGTTTCAAATAGAACTCACCTCTGACCTATTTACTTTACAGGTTTGTTGTAAACTTCTGTTTTCTAGCCAACGCTTTGTATGCGTAAACCTCTTTCGGGACAGAAGCGGTAAAAAATACTTCGCAATCATTTCTCAGTATATATTTAACAAACTTATAATACGCTTTAATGCAATTTGTAAAGTCATTTTAGATAAAACTTTAAGAAATAAGAATTCAGTAATAAAAAATGTCATAACCTTTCCAATCCGTGAAGAAAACTTCCCGTTTGCAGTTGGTTAAGATTCGGACCATCCATTTTACAAGATGTTTATCCTTATGAAAAGGTTTAGACTTTGAAGCACAGTCTCAAATACAACTTACCTCTCGAATTTTCAGTTCACAGCTTTAGGAAAACTTCTATTTTGTTATTTTGTAAGTTGTAACCGGCACTTTACACTTGCAGTCCTATTTCGCAACAGAAGAAGATTTTTCAACCATTTCTCAGCTTATATGCACCAAATTTGGTTGTTTCGCTTGTGGGACGGAGATAAAGAGTTTATACGTGTGCGCAGTTTTATTAAATAAAGAGCCGATCACTATGTTAAAATTCGAACATGTTAGGCATTACAAGCGAAGGAAAGGAGGTTTAAAGAATACAAAAATGTATATAATTTTAAGACAAAACATGTAAATGAGACTTGTAATCATCGACGCCCAATCATGCATAAATTAACACACGGATTAACGTTTTAAACAATTTACTCCTCTAAGTAAAATAATTTTGGAAACTGAAAACTAACTATTTTCCAGGGGAACAGGCTGAACACGCTGAAGAATGGTAAACGTTGTATTTTCGGCCCATGCAAGCGTTGTGTTTTCGACTACATACGGCCATCACAAATGGCTTCAAATATGGTTGTCAAAATATCGTTCAACCTCTGGTCAGCCAATCAGAAGGCTCCAGTTACATTACGAATCCTGAGTTACACACCGGAAAGTATATTCTTGACAAACCTCACCACGCGCATTATATACCAGCTGTGGCAGACTGGCAGCTGTGGCAGCTGTTACCTAGCTCGATTTCACCACAACTTTTAGTGACACTCTTGGTTAAAATATCGACTGAAATCCTAATGCACACATGATTGATTATTACAGAACAATCTTCAGATTCTTATGACAGAATATAAAAATCCACTTAGCGAATTTGTACAATAATAACCACTTCCCGTCGGCTTCTTCAAGGCGCGGGAGAATTGACCACTGCCGCTTCCTTGCAGCATGAATGTTCATATACCCGGCAATATTCTGATCTTCATGCGCCATTTTTGCCATTATGTTGAAATTTAGGAGTTGTTTATTTTCGTTTGTTTCTCACCTGCATGGAACTCCGAAGAACTATCGAAGGCCAGATTGTTGTTTTCATCTTTTATCGTTATATTAACCACCCACGCGCCATTGATTTCATAATTTCTATTATGTCTATAAGGTAAATAGTCTTATTTTATTTTCGCATATCATTACGGCTATAGCTAATGTTCGTGTTCGTGACTCGTAGAAAATTTGATGTTTATGTTTCATTGTTGTATTCAACCTGTCGGGAGTTTGACTAATGTCGAGGGTCGAGGGTAATAGGTCGAGGGCGAGGGTAATATGTCGAGGGTCGGAAAAAAATGTCGAGGGTAGGAAGAAATGTCGTGGGTCGAAAAATGTCAAAAAAATATTCCTTAAAATTTGGTATTCTATTTAATAGTCCGAAAATATATTTTGTTATTATTATTATTATTATTTTTTCATGTTTAAGAACATTCACCATCGCATAAATTTGAATTGCGGTGAATTTACAACTAAGTATTTAATTAGTATATAAGAGCTAAAATGTATTAAAACGTTACTTTGTACTTATATAAAATCTGTATTTAAATGTTGCTACTGTCATTAAAAATAGCCACAGTGCTCGGAAAGAAACTGCGGCGGTACTATTCTGTTCTGCATTTGATCGTAGTTAATGCATTAGAATTTCTTAGGTTGTAATCGTAACAGGTGTCTCTTGGTGCAGGAATGTGACTAAATAAAAGGTATATTTTTCAAGGTTTTAAGGCAAAGTTTTTCTCGTCTCTCGTCTAGCCGGGCGCATTTCAGAAATGATAGGGCTTCACTATAGGTGTATTCTGGTAAAATAATTCTAAGTGCGCGTTTCTGGACTCGCTCTAACTGGTTAGCAAGATACGAAGGTAAAGTATTTTGCCAAACAACACAACAATAGTCTAACACTGAGCGTATGATCGCGAAATAGATATCAAGTAAATCTTCAGCAGGGACGCCACTTCGGCGTAAGGTGCGGATAATGTACAACCGTTTAGATGCTTTGGAAACGACTGAATCAATGTGTTCGTTCCATTTAAATTGTTCTGAATAATAAGACAAAGAACTTTGTGAGACTGAACGATTTCAAGCACTTGATCATCTATCAATAATGGCAATAGTTCAGGTTTAACTTTCTGAAAACAAATGCGTAGTTTTTCACATTTTTTAACGTTAAGTTTCATATAGTTCTGTAGGGACCAAGAACAGATTGAGTCAAGATTAGAATGCATATTAGAAATGCAGTTCTTTGCCAGACCCTGCGAGGTTGATACATCGTCAACATATTTCCAAATATCTGTTCCGCTGGATCTAGGATTGAGATTATTTATCATTACCAAAAACAAAATTGGACCAAGCTTTGTCTCCTGTGGGACGCCAGCTTTCTTTCTTTCATGCTATTCCTTGGCAGTACATAGTTTCCTTAGATTATCCTATAAATGCTTGGCAATTTTGGAAAAAACTATTTCTTGATGTTGCTGATAAGCATGCTCCAGTCAAACAAAGAAGAATAAGGAAAAATTGTGCCCCATGGCTCTCTGTAGAAATCAAGAAATTAATATGGGAACGAGATCGATTAAAGCGTAAAGCAGTTTATACTAATGATGAAAATGATTGGGTCAATTTTAAAACAGCTAAAAATCTAGTTAACTATAAAATTAGAGATAGTAAAAAGCAATATTATAATTCTTTGTTTCAACTCAACGTAGGTCGAACTAAAGAAACTTGGAATGGTATCAACAGTCTTCTTTCTAAATCTAAAAATTCAACTACTATACCAAAAATCTTGCAAGATGAAATCGAAATTACTGACCCAGTAACTATTAGCAATGTTTTTAATAAGCACTTCACTGAAATCGGACCTAAATTAGCAGCGCAAATTCCAACAACTGGTGCGGCCTCTTATAGTATTCCACAATGTAATGAAGTTTTTGAATTACATGAAGTTACTCCAGGTCTTGATAACATTCCTGTTCGTTTATTAAAACTAATTAATTTCACTACTGTGGTTTCACTTACTCACATTATTAATCTAGTAATTCGCAAGGGAATTATTCCCGCTGACTGGAAGTGTGCCAGGGTATCAGCAATTTATAAACATGATTCAAAACTAGATTTGAATAATTATAGGCCTATTTCAGTCCTTCCAGTAGTTTCAAAAATTTTTGAAAAGTTGTCTTTGACCAAGTATATGCTTTTTTAAACAAAAACAACCTTTTATCTTACATACAGTCAGGATTTAGACCTCTTCACTCAACATTAACAGCTATGCTTGATGTCACTGATAAATGGTACACTAACATGGACAGTGCATGGGTTAATAAATTCTGTCTTATTCATTGATTTAAAAAAGGCTTTTGATACCATTGATCATAACATTTTACTACAGAAGTTAACTTGTTACGGTTTCAACAAAGAAACGATTGATCTTTTTAGAAACTATCTTACTGATCGTACTCAAATAACAGTTATTAACAACATACGATCTGATACTCGTAAAGTAACATGTGGAGTTCCTCAGGGGTCTATCTTAGGTCCACTACTGTTTTTAATAACGACCTACCTAACAGTGAATTGGTATCAGATGGGCGTTTATTCGCTGATGATACCAACTTGACTTTTGCGGACAGCAACCCTGACAAGTTGATTTCTGTTCTAAATGACGACCTTAAAACTCTCCAAAACTGGCTTAACCTGAATAAACTAAGCCTGAATGCGATTAAAACTAAATGTATGTTTATGGCATCCAGGCAAAAATTAAGTACTATTCCTGAAGAACCTAACATTGCTATCTCCGGAAACAAAATTGAAAGAGTTAGATCCTATAAATGTTTAGGTTTAAAACTGGACGAGAGTTTGACATGGGAGCATCATGTTTCTACTATAATCTCCAAAGTCTCCAAGGTGATTGGAGTTCTACGAAGACTAAAACCATTGCTCCCACAGTCAACTCTTGTCATGATCTCTTTAGCACAGCCATAGTTTGGATTATTGTAGTATTGTCTGGGATAGCCTAGGTATAAGGGTCTTGGACAAAAGTTACAGCGATTACAGAATAGGGCTGCAAGAATTATTACTGAATCTGATTACAACATCCGGTCATCAGATATTTTAACATCATTGAATTGGACCAACCTTGAAACCAGACGTATCCAACAGTTCAAAACTATTATGTACAAAACTGTTAATAATATGGTTCCTAGTTACTTGTCTGGAAAATTTACTTCCACGTCAATGATACACGAACATAGTTTGCGTGGATCTAATCATAAACTTTTTGTACCAAGACCCTTAACGGAATCCTTGAAGAAAAGTTTTTCCTATAGAGGAGCTACCCTATGGAATGACATACCCGTCGAACTCACTAGAGTTCAATCTCTCGCTGAGTTTAAATCTAAAATATCTTAATATTTCTTTTATATTAGTTTCTTTGCATGTGTAGTTTGTTGCTTTTGTAAATAGTTTGATACCTTTTTACTAGTAATTAGTCTACTAGTATAGGTACACGTCTTCATTGAAGAGTACATAACATAACCTGTGAAATGGACCTCGTGTTTTAAATAAAGATGTCAATCAATCAATCAGTCAATACCAAATTTTAAGGAATATTTTCTTGACATTTTTCGACCCTCGACATTTTACCCTCGCCCTCGACCTATTACGCTCGACCCTCGACCATTAGTCAAACTCACCAATCGGAAAACCTATATTCATTTCATTAGGTTCGTAGAAAGCATTTCAATCTGGGCTCATGTGGCCAGGTTGGAATCCGTAGGTGTTACGCTGGATATCTCCGGCGTAAAATGTTATTGCTATTTTACGCCATCGGCGGGCGTGCGGAGCCAATGAATGATCACCTGATCATCGGCGGGGCGTAAAAC